>JAHZNB010001692.1:903-15337 GCA_027744295.1 Callyntrura guangdongensis
GCAAAATAATTTTTGATCTCGGTATTTTGCAATAGCTTTTTTATCATCAGGGCTATAGCCCTATTGATTTTCAGCACCATAGCTTATCAGAAACCGTTAGAAATTGTTATGACTTCAAAAGAATTTCATAATAGCATAGTGTCTGTATTATATTTGAATGGTATTTGAAGACTGCTTCTCTTGGTGGTAAACTTTAGCGATATCGCTGAACAGTTTTTACTTTAAAAGATGTTTTAAAATATTTTTCAGTTTTAAGGTTAGCAACGTCGTACAATTTCCTTGCTTTCACCATTTAGCACGTGGCTTTGAGTGGAATATTGTGTGAAGATACCGTAGACATGGGTGAATAATTATTGTAAATTTATGGTAATATGTTAATTAATTAGGTCAACTGAGAATTAAATAATTTAAAGTAATGTTAGAGTGTTCATGAGTGAAAATTAGTCGTTTGTGTTAGTTTATGAACGTTTAATTTTTCAAAATTAATATTATGGTAATATCAATATGACCTTAAATATGGCTTAATTAAACAAATTAAATTAAATCTGATGGGGTAGCACACTTAAACTCTAGTTTGATAACATTAAAAATAACAATAAAGAAAAATTTACATGAATTGATGTGATTAGTGGAATTTATGGGGTCTATATAATCCAAGGGTATCTAGAATATAGTGTAATTTACGCGCAACGGGTATGCTAGTGTATCTGCAGATAGATTACGAAGGGGCCATATATGTCCCCCTGGAGGACATATATATCCCCCAAAATTTGAAACCATTATAACTTATGTTTAATTATTTTTACAAAAGTGAAAGTTTATACTAACTAAATTAAGCATTTTACACCCTTGCGCAATTGGTTTCACCATAAAAGAAGTTTAGAATTACTAATAATTAATGTTTAAGATTCACAACTTCAATAATGCATATATTAAAAAAGCCACGATGAAATTTAATTTTGCCACGATGAAAAGTTTCTAAATTTGCTTAATTTTATTAATCATAAATAAAATTTCCGTTACTCGTCAACACTTTCTGTTACTCCTATTTTTTCAAAACTCATTACAGCAAAGGACCCATAAATGGCCTATAGGAGGCCATATATAGCCCTTTTTATGCTATTTTTGCAAAAAGCGGCCATAGGCGTAGGCATAGGCCATATATGGCCTCTGGACCTACACTGATATTTGTTTTGATAAAACTTGTAACATAGAATCCTCAAGTTTAGAATTCCTCTGATAAAATATGTTACAAGTTAACATATATGTTAAATTGAATACCAAAACTTACTAATTAATTGCTGCTAATGCTTTTTGAAAAAAACTTAATTTTTATTTTTAACTTATCTACGAACTCGTTTGAGATCAAGATATTAATTGTATCAATTGATTGCGAAAACAGAATTTCAATTTTCTCCTCCTGTAAACATATAAACAACTGACCGGACATGACTAAAAATATTACTATTAGTCAAGCTGATCGTAAATCGTAAAGAATGCACATTCTAGACGAAACTTCATTAAACGTCGCATGTGTTAATATAAATTATCAAAGCATTCATGTTGCAAGTAATAACGCATTCAATATAACTACTAGCA
Organism: Callyntrura guangdongensis; assembly: GCA_027744295.1. Lineage (NCBI taxonomy): Eukaryota > Metazoa > Arthropoda > Collembola > Entomobryomorpha > Paronellidae > Callyntrura > Callyntrura guangdongensis. Next base: position 2,503 of record JAHZNB010001692.1, read on the forward strand.
TAATATATATTCAATGAAAACCAAATTTATGAATCAATAGTTCTTGTCAATCAAACAAGTGAGAGGTTCCGTCTACCGTGTCATCATAGGTTAGAGGGAATATTTTCTATCGAATCCGCAAAAACCTTCTATTTCAAAAGAGACAACGCGAACGGTGGTCGTGTCTACCGTTCGGTCCGTGGAGATAAACCAGGTGTTGGGAAGTCTTATCGAAGGATTGCAATCATACCTAGTAGCATCATCGCCGTCAATCCGGATCGTTCTTCTCAATATTTTTCGTTTATGGTTATCTGTCTGGATCCTGGTAACTAGATTTGGAAAACTATTAAATTGAATTGCTTACTAAGTCGTACATGGTTTAAGTTTTAGCCGAGTTTCATTTAGACATATGTACAAGATCCTGTTCGAAGGTGTTCGGACGCTTTTTTCGAAACTTGGGCTGCGGGCGCTTTTTTGGCGAAATAGCTTAACTGATGCTTTTGTGGCACCGCGAAGCCATGTAAAAAATGAGCCTGTGATGCTTTTCTCCAAAAAAGCGTCCTCAGCCCAAACTTTGAAAAACAGCTTGTAGAATAATTGCATTTATCAACGCATTTTTCTTCATAAAAGCGTTGAAAGCTCAATAGAACATTGCCGATGCTTTTATAGCAATTAATTGATTTATAATTGTACACACTTACTACTTACTACAATTATAAATCAATTGCCTGAGATGTCCAGTAACTTTATATTGAGCTTTCAACGCTTTTATGAAGAAAAAGCGTTGAAAAGCATAAGCCTGGTTAACTAACACTAACGAGAAACACTTACTACGTGATTTCAATGGATCGGCTTCATATATATAGAAATAGTAACCCTATTAAAGATAATTTTTCTTGCCAAATCTCGAGTTACAACGCTTAACAGTTTGAGAAAATATCAAAAAATCAGATTTCTACTCAACATAATAATTCCTGCGTTTTCAGGTTCAGCGTGCAATACACGGGTTAGTGCTGATTCAAAATTTGGTTGATCTGTCTGATGATGATTCTCTTGTGTCGTAATAAGATATTGTAAAATATTAATGATAAATAATGATAATGTGGTTCATTTTACATTTTTACAGCCGGTAACCTTAGCATAATTCGAACCTGCACTTGGATTGATTTTCCATTTAAGTATTAAGGGTAATTTGAACGAGTGGACAACTAGAGGTAAATTGAAACTTTAATGTTGACAGTTAATTTCTTTTCTGATTTTACTTACTGAGTTTATTACTTTTTGTTTGCAAGCAGGTAAAACTATGAGTGGAAATGAGCAAAGACTCAGCTCACCGGGGTGGCTAAAGAGGCCTATAAATTTACGACCACTGGAGAACATCAAAGGACCTTTTTGGAAAAAAGTCAACTGCAGTCAGCATAATCTAGGCAGTGGCCGAATAGCAATTAAACTGGGGTCTAAAATGGATTACTACATTATTTTTGAAAAAATGAGTGATATGAACAAGAAGCATGCAAAAATGGAGGAATTACAATTTGCTAATATCAAACATAAAAATCCTCCAGTTGTCGAAGATCCGATTCTAGAATTAACTCCAGAATGTCAAGTTTCTTCCGCGAGTACTAGTGACGGGAAACAATGTGAAGCACCAAAACAATCAACCAATGAAGGCTATCAAGAAAACACGCTAGATGAAATTACTGGGATTGAAGATGAGAACCGAGCTTTGTCAACGGCCAACGAGAGATTGGAGGTTTCTAATACGCGTAGTGTTGCATGTAATAATTCCAGGGGTGAACAAGCAGGGTCCTCAGCTGCAAGAACAAACAGCAGCAAGACTGAGGACGACGAATGCTATCCACTCTCCACTCTGCCGTTACGACGAAAAATACAGCAGACGGCGAACGACGGCTTATCCAAAGAAGAAGATCCATTGACATGTGTGCGGTTCCATTTAGTCAAACACGTGAAACATACTCACGCTAATCAGTGATTATGAGCAGGAGTAGGGTGAAAAAGAAGAAGAAAGAGAAATATAGGGGTGAGTAAACTTATAAATTATATAATATGTTTAAAACGACCGCAAATGCCTATCTTTATGATTAAAACACTACCGCTTGGTTACATATGTATTTATAAATTGTAGACGGACAAGATTAGCCACATAAATTTTTTCAATACTTTTTGTAGTCCAAAATGATATCATGGTACCATGTAGTAATGGACCAGTTGACAAGTTTAAAAATCTCAAAATGTCTATTTCGCAAAGATTATTATACTAACTTAGAGATTATACTTTAAGTACTTATGTAAGCGAAGAAAAAATCATTCAGATTTTTGAGATTTTTGGTAACCCCAGAAAATTTGTTAGAGAAGTAAGATAAGGCCACGACTACCAACATTGTTAAAAAACTAACCTGGAAATATCTTGCTTTTGCTTCCCCCCAGCAAAACAACGAAACTCAAAATATCGCAGAAAAAATATTTTCATTTTTGTTCATTTCATATAGACTATTTATTAACCACACTACTGCACATATTTATGATCCTCTGCAACGTTACAACGCAAATCTTTTCTCTTGGTGCAGAGTAGACACAAAAAATGAACAAAGCGATGTATACTTGTGATTCTGCCACGACAACGGCGGGAGATCTCAAATTGTATTGAAAATAGTACACGTACAAGTTGCAAGAATAATAGGTAAATGTAATAGTAATATACATCATAGGCAGTTAAAATGATAGGTTCCCTGTCTCTCTCAACACATATACTACTTAATGCTCTCTACCCCTTTCAAACTACTATAATCCACAATCCACATGGACATCATGTTTTTAACACACAGCTTTACCAAAAGACCTTAAAAGTCAGTTTACATTTACATAGCGTGTAACAAATATGAACTTCTTGTCAATATCGTCATGCGTCGTCATCATAGTCAATATGATCGTATGATGTGGTGTTATCATTAACATCACAAGAGGTGCTCTGCAAGCGGTATAACATTATCTATCTGCTATACTCTACCCATTATTGTGATGATGACGGCCGTGATCAAAAAGTTGGAATTTTGTAACATATCATGCCCATGTTGTTTTTGCAACTAATATTGTGTCTTTCTGTTTGTTTCTTTCATGCTCATCGATTACTTCATCGTCCTCGTCAGACTTAATGCCACCTTGGCAGCAATAATACTAGGAAAACTATCACGTTAACAGTTTCTTTGTGTTGTTAAGTTGTAGTCATAATAGTGTAGTGCGTAATCATTTTTGTTCACCTTCCAAGTAGTTCTAGACCCTTTTTGGTTCTTGTAGTTTTTCTCTTCATTAATGTTTACGTGAAGTTGTTTTTGCTAATTATAAATCCGTTTTTTTGCCTGTAGATTGCATATATTAGTTGGGTTAAAAACTATTATATTGCTTAGTTGACAGATTATTCTTTATTTAATACTTAATAATCTTTAGTTGTTAGTTGGGTTGTAGTTAGTTACATTCATTGTTCTGCGTTAGTTAACAAATGAGTTCCTTTTTATTTGCAAAACAAAATATTCAATGGTTTAATTAATAATAGTGTATTCATAAAGCTGGAGACATAGATTTTGAATTCAATTTATTTAAAGTTACGGTTAAAAAAGGGTGGGGTGCGAAACTGAGGTTATAATAGAACGTAGATGGTGAGAGAAAATAGAAGAGAGGAGTGATTTTATTTTGGAGTGAGGTTTTTTTCCTCCTCTTCCCTATGAGTAGTATATCACAACGCCAAGTTGGCTCGTTCTCGTCAAGCAGTAGTAGTAGTCAGCAGAATGATACAGAATTTTCAAAATCATCGGATACAATGTCCAGTGTTTCAAATAACCATTCCAATTCGTCTAGTAGTAGCCATCCTGTTTCCGTTGACCCATCTCGGAACAGGCACAGATGGATAGCACTTACCTTAATATTTGGAGCCTCGATTCTCCTCCTTGTTACCATCTATAGTACATTTCCCCAGCTGGAACCGTAAGAAAGCAGTAAAATAAACCTCGAAGCATAAATTAAAAAGTCTTTTTGTTTTTCCCAAAGTAAGTTGTAATTATTTTTCTTTTTTGTAGCGATGAGAAACAGAGAATAAAGCTGCCTCGAAGTATTGAAGACGCCAAAGTTATTGGCAGTATTCTGAGTAGGATGGGGGCCTCTTGCTGCTACGCTCTGAGTTGGCTTGTGGGTCGCAGACTGATTTACAAATATTTTCCTGAAAGAGTTCAATCCTGGTCTGTCACGGTAAGAGCGCTAGTAAAGTTTAAAAAATATTAAAAATTCAGCTCTTCTACCAGTTAAATTAAATTATATTTCTTAATCGAGATAAACCTACTTTAACCGTTTTAAGGTTGACCGTCATCGTGACAACTTGCTAAATTACATCGTATTTCTAAGAGTTACCCCGTTTCTACCTAATTGGTTTATCAATATTACATCTCCAGTACTGGGTGTGCCTATTGTACCCTTCTTCGTCGGCACTTTCATCGGTATAAAATATATTTATTACACAATTACTTCGATTTTCGCTTTTTCGATTACGCATCTATATCTAATTGTTTCTTATGTTTTAGGTGTAGCACCTCCTTCATTTGTTGCCATTCAAACTGGCACTACTCTTAACACGTTAACATCCTCATCCGGTGCCGTATCCTGGACATCTGGTCTCCTCCTTGTTGTCCTTGGAGGTGTATCCCTCGTGCCAGTATTACTAAAACACCGACTGAAGGAGAAATTTGACAAGACCGATTAAATAATAATTGCATCTATACGTACATATACAAACCAAAAATCAAACCCCAAAAGTTGTAAAAAAAATCTTCAAGCAAATTGCATACTTCTTATTCAGGTTTACACACTCTCTTTTAGTTAGAGTAAATGTCGTTGTACAGTATTTTTGTATAAAAAATCACATACAAAACAATTGTTCAGATTGGAGGTAATCATAACAAATGTTTACGAAACACATAGTAATATATACAAATATCATATGTCCTGTTTTACCGATTCTCTGTAATATTTAACATGAATATTATTTTACTCTTGGGAGAAGAAAGATGTTTTTATGATCAGTACACAAATTGTACCAACATTAATGCTAGTCCAACCGTTATCATCATCGCTGTCATCCTCCTCATCACTTTTTGGAGGATTGACGAATTAGTGTGCTACCTAGCTATATACATAGTAAACGTCAAAATAATTTTAAGGATTTTCGGTTTTCACTGTTAATGTCAGCTATGTTTTCTTCTCTTTCGCCTTATGTCTAGTTACGTATGTTTGTAATTGTAACTCTTCTCTGTCACTAGGTTTAAATACACACGTTACTTTAATACTTACAATTTTTGTGACACTTACTGCTACTGCTGCTACATTCCTATAATAGTCTTAACTGTGGTAATAAATGACAATTTCAGCAAGACAACCCACAAGGTTTGGTGATTTTTTGTAAAAATTATTTATTTCAACGGCTCCGAAGTAGAATTTTTTTAATCAACAAGAAGAGCAATAACAATAAACGTTACGGAATACATAACAAGTAACAATGGAGAACACTTATGACTTTAGTACACCCTAAAATTGACGCGTATCTTTTTTATTATAATTAATAATGACAAGATGTTTATGTAAATAGAGAATTGTTGATTGTTGACCTATATCGGTATCATCATCACTCACTAATGTATATAACCATTAGTAGTACTATAATTACCATTGTACACATAAGTAGACTGATCATCGGTAACATGTTTTTTAAATATTACTATTATTAATTATTTTTAACAATGAATGAGGAACATTACGACTGGAAGACTGAAGTACGTACATAACATGAATAACAAACAAGATAAATACTTATTGTTAGTTTTCAGCGTGTTTTGCAGTAACGGTAAAATCACAAAAAATTATCCTTTTTTGGCATTTCACGGTTCATGATAACAATAATGAAGAAGAATGTCTTATTGTTATTTAGTATGTTTACTTAAACATATATATATATATGTAGGTATATATGTATTTTTGGTTTGTTCTGCGTATCAGCATTATATACTAGGGAGGGTGGGGAGGAATATTACAGGGTCTCTCTCATATAGTCTCTTGGTATATGTGTGTGTGATACATTTATACAAATGACAACAAAATGATCACTGCGAGAAATACTTTGGAAGACAGATTATTTGAGAAAAATGTCGACGAGCTTAGTAGAAACTTCCCACGTATGTAATACTTAGGGAATGGTTGGTGATCCCAGCCGCCTTCACGGGAGAACTGATGGGTCTCCAAAATAACCAGTTGTAGTACACTGTAACAACAAGTGTTGATAAGAATAATCGGTTAAAAGTTCATATTGCATTGAGTTAAAGGAGCAATGTGATAGAATGCACGTACAAACATCTTTAGGCTCCAGCAGAACCCGAATAGGCTTGCAGACTTGCTGACAATGTCTCACAGGAACGAGCACCACCAATCGGGGACCATCCCCTTGCATTAAAAACACGTTTGCAAATTCCGTTATGGGCTATGGAAAAACAGTGAATATAGTTATCATCAGAGTTAATAAATAGCAACACACTTGCTAACTTGGAGACGGAAGATACAACTAAAGAACGTATGAAAAAAATCAAATTGCAAAGGATTTCTACCAGAGGATAGGATTCCCCATGTGGCTCATCAATGTAGAGAAAGTGTTGCACGGAGATTTCAGTCTCTTGAGGGATGTAATACGGTCTCTGAAACAAGGTTCTCAACAAACGCGCATACTGTGCGCGATTGATCTTCCTAAAATTTCATCAGTAAATAGTTTTCCGAATCCATTCATTTATTTATATATATTAAATATCTGTAAAAAAACGATCATGTATGTACCATGTCACGTGCATCTCTCCTTCGAATGGTGGCTTCACGTCTGGCTTCCTTTTTGTCCATTTGTGGAGTTGATCAAATGTTTGAATTCCTGGGCGATTAGAGAGCAAATGTACTGTACTTGTCAGGTTAGTAGCGGGGTCTTCATTTAACAGATTGTACAAGTCGTCAAACTGGATGACCTGGGATAATGCGTCTTTGACAATAAACGGAATACCGGATTGATAATAACCGCTGGTGAAATTGGAAAACCCAGTAAAATCCAACATGTGGCGGACATTTTCGCAGGGCCAACAGGAAACGTCATCCATTTCGTAGAATGGATTGTGCAAGATGCACGCCTCCTCATACAGTTCTGGTCCGGAGAATATAAAATTATTCATCATACAGATCAACACTTCAATCTTCAATAATTATAATCCATTTTACAACAGAAAGTTAAACAATGAGCCTACCTTGTGCGTTCGGGTACTTATTGAGAAATGCGAGCGAGGTCACTCTCATGGTTCGAAGCACCGGATATATGGCGTCCTGCGAATTTCTAGTGGTCCGCACATACCATAATTTGGCGACCAGCCAGACCCCATATATCAAGGAGAAAAGGATAATTGTGAACACCAAAAGCTCGAGTAGGTCTTTGGCCAAGGAGGCACACCGGGAAAATGAGCTCAAGACATTTTGTTTGCTTGGTGATAATGAGCGTGAAGTGTGCAGGTAGTGATTAACCTGCGCCCTGGACGTAGTTAATTTTAGTAAGGGATCAGTCTCGTTTTCTCCTTCATTTGCCAAAAGGGACGTAGTGAGTGTTGACGGCAGTGTCTTTACGTCGAGATTATTGTTTATTAAGGTAGCCTCCAATTCGTCTAGAATATCCATACAAACTGCTTCACATACCTGATTCAGTCTTTTCATTTCGTCATTTTGAAAAAAATCAGCAGACTCTTCCTCCTTTTCCTCTAGTTTTCCTTCGTTCAACAACGTGGTTGATGAAGAGACTGTGGTTTCAGGAACTTGAAAGCTGGCAGTGACAGTAGTCGTTGGAGTAGTAGTTATAGGACTAATGGTAACTTCCGAAATTGTAACACCCTCATTGTCGAGCTCTGTTAAGGTTGTAATTTGCTTCGTGTGACGACGTCTTGAGCGAAGGGTGGAATCCGCACTGTTCTGTTCATGATCCTCTCTCTCGTCAGAAGCAGAAGGACATGGCCTGAATCTGGCCAAAAACGCTTCCTCTTCTTCCTCCTCCTCTGCCTCACATCCATCAGCGTCAAACTCCACGGTTCCATTGACGACCACTGCTGCTGCCATTTTGTAGCGGATATTGCACAAACCTTGCCTTGCATGTCACGTGCTTCGAAACATTTTCTTTCGCTTTCTTCACCATCCACCCACCACCCCTTTGTAAACTTCCTACATATCTCAGCCCCACATTTAATACTTGAATACGATTGGCTCACTTACTACTAATTAAATTAATTAAAACAAAATTCAAAACTATTCCAACGAAAATTATTTATATAACTACAGTCACTTTCAACAGCTGACTTTGGCTAAACAGCGCCTGTTTTTTAATGTAAACTGAAAAGTACTTTGACTGGTTATAAAATATAAGGGCCAAAATAACGACAACTCAAACAACGGCTACCAACTAGTACCAACATCACTAACTACCTAACTAACTAAAAGCTGTGCCGGAATTTGCAAAAATGTGGGAATCGCATCATCGGGGCAACGTATGGTAAATGGGAAAGAGCTGCAATCACTATCACTTTGATTTACCGGCATAACTACGGACAGTGTGACTATCTTTACCTTTCCATCCTCCACTTCGTTCGACCAATTCTACTAATTGTACCAGTTAATCAACAAAGACATCAGGATCTACTAACAAATGGGGTACTGCACTACTAATTAGATCTGAGCAAGGTTTCCTGATGATGATGAAGATGGTGGTGGGTGGGTCTTTGGATGCGTGCTGTGTTAAATTGTTGGTGTTTGTTGGTATGCATGGTACTGCGATGAGAAGATGATCCATTGCATTGGTATGTATTCACATGAATCCTCTTGTTGAGATTAGATCGTGATTTCGGCGGATACACTGCACTGCCAGACCAACACGAGATACAAAAAAAGCAGAAGAATGCTCTTTCTGTTTTTAAGATGAAAACTCGACTGTAGCCATATCCTAACACAAACCAGTAAACCACCAAGTGAATATTCATGATGGGTATGCGCCTATGCGGCATGCGGTACTATACGTTCAAATCTGAGCTTCCTGCTGCTTTCCGAACACAATACAAACAAAAGTAACAAAACCCCTTGTTTGATGTTGTGTTATATTTATCTTGTGATGATACATAATAATTTAGTTGAATGAAATGTAATTCTTTGATATGGATGTATGCATTCGAACAATTATAATTAATTAGTTGGTTTTTTAAAAATATTGACGTACATTGAAAGCTGACCCACGTGGTTCGCTTCAAGAGCTTACCAAAATATGGTGTGCCTCACATCATGCTTATCTGGCAGTTCTAGGTTACAAGGATGACTGATCTCGGGCCAAAACGTGGTGCGTGTCGCGTGTCCACCCCAATAAAGAACAGAAACATGAAAAACTCCCTCCCCTGGCCCTGGGCCAGGGTACTTACTATCCAGCCGAAATTTCGAATTTTTCCAGCCGATTTTTTCGAATCTCACTCGCTGACTTTTTTCGGTTCTACCCAGCCGAAAAACGGAAAATCACAAATTAATACCGTCAACTGAATTTATAAAGGATACAATGGTGTAGATTGTGTATGTTTTATCTCCAGTCTCCCTTAGAATTCTAGAATGCTGTTTTCGCCAATCTCTAACTCATCCAAAAAGCATTGACAATTTCATAGAACTCCGTCAACCTCTTGGAGATAAAAGTTCAAATATGTCTAAACAAGCTTAAACTCGGTATTCTTTCTATGTAACTTAAGAAGTATAACGACTTTTGTTGCGTGTATCGTTAACATCGTCTTAAAATTAGGTGAATATGGGATGGAAATTTGTCGATATCTGACTACACATTAATATTACAATTAAACACAGTAAATGAATTAACAATAATCACACCACAGACTCGTACATCGCGTCTGTGGTGTGGTGGTACATGGTGTATGCCAACATACCGCTGTTTTTTTTTTAAAAAAATCGGGTGGGGCGGGGGGTATTTGCCAAATGACTGCCCTATGAACTTTTCCGGGGACGTAACTTTTAGGAATGGTAGTGGTTCCGAAAATTTTCGTATATGATGATAAAGCCGTATGTTGGACTTTGGCTTAATATTTGCTATAAATATATCTACAAAATAGATACATGGACTTCTAAGTAATTAAAATCATCTATATAATTATACTCTACGTTAACGCTAACACTTTTAGAAACAACAAAATTCACACACTACAGCTACTCATTACACGCACAACCATGACTTTCTCCGAGAACTTTTTCTTCCGCGGAACCCGGAACTTCTCAGCATCTTATCTTACGTTGGGGTAACAGACTTTGCGAGTGCTGTTTCTGCCATTTAGAAAAAAATAGGGTTTTATTTTCACCATAAACTCGGCTTTTTCTTAAGCCAATCTTTCTAGGCTTTCACCAATTACCTTAAATGTGTTTTCTGGCCAGCCCCTCCATCAAATGTTTATCAATCATACATGTAATTGTTTTACAGGATACGGCGCAATGTTTAGTTATCTGTTTGCGGCTGAGGCTATATTATTTTGAGGTCAACACGAGATTTTTCCTGAAACACACCTTTTCCGCATCGGGATGGGTTGACAATTGGGTGGTGTAGACCCTGTTATTTTTCGAGACTGCCTTCTGGTCATTACGGTAATTGATAGCAATATAGAGTATCTTCAATTAATAATACTATGAAATCTTGTTCCTCCATGACCTTTTAAATCATTTTTATGAAGGTTTTTCTCTGGAAACTAGTAAATTCAAGCTGTCAACTGCTGATTTTTTTCATGTATTTATAAAGTTAAAGAGAAGCGCAGTATGAGCCCAATAGAACAACAACAGTTTAATTACAAAAGCATATTAGCTCGCATTAAAATTTTGATTTTTAAACTGTCATTTAAAAAAGCATCTGCGGGTTATTGAACATTGCCTTTCGGTAATAATCAGGAATATATAAAACAACTAGTTCATGAGGTGAGGTATACTACTGGTATCAAACAGACTCATCTAATGGTCATTAGAGGACACTGTCTGACAATGTGGTACCAGTGTACTGGTTTTAGTACATTACCCGCGACAAGCCAACAAGCAAACTTCGGACAGGAATGTCAGAAGAATGTGAATGTTAATGAAAACATCGATCTAATTGGCGTACTTATCGTCATGTGTAATCTTCTTGTCACGTTTCTTAGCTGAAACCTGAGCACAGAATTAGTCTTGTTCCTAACGAGAAAGCCCAATGCACGCAAAAAACAAACGTGCATAATCTAGATCCATCGGATCCCTGCAAAGTTCCCTCAAAAACTCCCTCACAAATTCCAAAGTTCATTTCAAAATTCACAGCCCATTGTACATTCACAGAGCATCCAAGAAAAACCCCGTATAAATGTACATATTCATACATTGCAAGCTACCTACGTTCAGATAAATGAACCTTTTGGTAGCTTCATCATGTTCATAACAGTTCAGAGTTTTATAAACGAAATGCAAGTTAATGCAAAATTATGAATTTGGATGGCCCTGGTCATTAGTAAAATCGGGGTCCCGAGGTCACCAGTCAAGTCGGGGTCCGGTTTCGCGGGGTCCTGCTCAGGTCTGCTGTACTTATCATAAGCAACGCGTTGTAATCTGCGATTGTAGTATGTTTAGTAGTAGCATCGGATCCCATTGACAAATTACATTCATTGATGATAAATGCTGACGTCAGAGGCTACGGATACAGCCACCGAAGGAAATTGTAAAATAGGTACTGATGAGTCGAGCCGCTTGCCTGTCATGCTAGCGGACCACCTCCAGTGTGCCTGGTAATAAAACTGTGCAAACAAAAAAGCAACAGGCAGTAACACTTGGTGTGCCTCCACACTGAACGTCCTTCTCCATCTCCACATTACTTAACACATCCTAATTATCTTTATTTTTGCAGTGTCTTCAATTAAACAGTTAAACCATCTTTGATATGCTATTGCCTGGCGCGAAATTAATTTCCCTAAAATTCTGAATCTGTAAACGAAAATGAAAATAGTAAAGATGAACGTTCCCTCCGCTAAGTGAGAGAGCAGATGAATGAGTAAACAGATCATCCCTAAACATCATCTACCAACAACAACGTCATCATTATGCGTAGCTGAAAAGGTTTTCAGCTTGTAATGGCTTTAGCGTGTCTGTCTGTCTGTCATCACGCTCCTTGCCACATGCTTCAACCGATTTAATTTGGTACACAGTTACCATAGGGTACTGGTTTCTATGGGATATAAGTTGAGTAAATTTGGTCAGCCCCCAGAGGGTCATTTGGGGATCACAAATTATACTTTATCTAAATTCTAGCTCAAATTTTGTATAGCAATACTAGGCCAAATGTCAAGTCATAATATCAAGAGGGCGTCAAAGGCCATATTTAGCAATTAAAGCTATATTATTGAAGCAATTCAATTTGTCAGCTTGTGTAAGTACAAAGGTTTTCAGCGGGTGTAGGTGTATTCCTCCCGGTGCAAACTCCTCTCGGGTCAATCTCCCACAGTACCAATTACCCATGGTGCCAACTCATCACATTACAAAATGCCACTCCTCCCATTCACTATCCCCACAGTGCATTTTCGCCCCAAAACAAACTACTCCCCCCACCCGTGAAAATTCCTACCAATACAATTTTTACGACGATAGTACAATGTCAGATGACTTATTTTATTATTAAGTCCCGTAAGAGTAGCTTAGGGACTTTATGCGATCACAATCATGTCTGTCTGTCTGTCTGTCTGTCTGTCTG
>JAHZNB010001693.1:0-27072 GCA_027744295.1 Callyntrura guangdongensis
ATTTAAATCGGCGAGCTGAAAACCACTACGTAACCTGGCTCATCAAGACATCCATTTCATTAGGTATAATGCATTACTTTTACAGCTTTAACTATACAACTGCATGATTGCAAAAATTTCAAAACCTTAAATTAAACCTTAAATCTTTTGCTTATAGAAACCATGCGTAGCTTAAAAAACTGGAATCTATATACTTTGTCGCCTTTTATTTGTACATGTCTAGTTTTTTTGACACTGCTATCCAACTATGTAGTGTGTAGTATGGTAACGGTTGCAGTAGTATCGTTTTTGTTCGGAGTGGAATTTGATTTTGTACATAAGTTATTTTGCCAGAGCGGTGTTTTTCCTGACAACATTGGAAGTTTCAAAACGAATCATTAGAATATGCACCATAATAATATAATTACAGAACATATAATTACATATAGAATATAATTACCACACGTTTGTTTGCGGCAAAAAATGTTGCCTCAGATTTAATGAAAGGAAGGAATATAAAATCTAGTATAAAAGCGACAGGTGCACTTAAAGGAGTCGCGTTAAGGTTCTTTAACAAAAAAGTAACGGAGCACGAAGAGGAATAAAGCGTAATTCTTCATCATCCCCAAAAACATCAAAGTCCAATAAACGACTCCGACGTAGTAACACAACTTAAAATCAAGAAAGGCAAAAAATCCAGTAGCAGCAAAAAACGAAGTTAAGGAATAGTGACTTTATAACTCTTTTTGATTGACATGAGGACTAAAAGGAAGCACTCGAGCATTGAATGTCAGACCAGAAACAAACCTATTCGAAGATTCGAGGTTTTGATATTAGCCTTGAAAACACTAAACAATTTATTTATTATCCTCTCTATTCAGTAGAGAGTAAGACAGCCACAATTACGTGCACCATCAAAGTCAATGTTGTTAATTACATAAATCTGAGCGAGTGTAAATTATACATACGCTGTAAGATCGGATGTGCATGTGGATGTGGATCGTGCTGGTAAAGATATACCTTATGAAGCAGACAAGGATATATCAGCATATGCTCCTGTCAACAACTGTTTACATTCCATGTTTGAGTGTAAATGTAAGTATTAATGTAAGTATTAATGAGACGGATGTGACAGCCTTCAGCAAATACTACCCGTTCCGCAGTTACATTGTACTATTCTAGCAAAAGGAAAAGACTACAAAAAATCTTTTGCACAAGCAGCATGCGTTTACAAAACAAAGTTTGCATCTGTTTTAACTGACCCAGGCTTGCAGACCCGAACGACGACTTTAGCAGACAGAAGTACTGTCTTTGTAATGGTTGGACGTCCCCACCTTGATATTCTCCACCAACCCAAGTAATTCAAATTTTTTTGGAAAACGGTAAGAGAAGTTTTTTCAACAACTACCAAAAGTCAAGTCAGAGGTGTGCTGTGCTTTTTGCGATGAATATATATTTTATTGCTGGTTGCAGACCGAGTTGAGGTGAGAATGTAGGTATGCGCGTACACGATTAAGTGGGAATGTGGAAGACCCCAAAAATATTGAACTATTGGACCTTCTTAAAAAGATTATAAAAACGTTGCGTCCTTGTTAAAAATTCTTAAAAGGTACCTGAGTAAAGTGTGTAAACGCATGCTGTACGCATAGTTTAAGCATATACTAATTTCTTATTAAGCTCAAATCTTTACTTTTTGAGCACAACTCTTACCTCGACTTGGGTTCCCTGTATAAAAAGCCCCAACGTTTTTCGAGATGACCATAATTTAAGTATTGACTTCAAGTTGAACACTTCAACCAGTCAAACTTTTTTACTCCAACTTACCTCCGATTTACCTTCCTACATTACCACGGAATATTCAGATGAAGGCATCTTCGCTTTCATGAACGCCACCCTATGATGTTCAGGATGATGATGGAGTTGAACAATGGGCCTCATAAATCCTCCACTACATCGGGGATGCCAGGATTGACCCAGTCCCATGGATGTTCCACATGCCTGATTTCTCTGCGAATCCCTATATTGTGTTTAACGGGGACAGTGTGTTTAGCACAGAGAAAGAACATCTTCGTTCCTTCTCTGGACCACTTGGTCAAACCCGGCTGCAGGACGGACGCGATGCTCTCTGGTGATTCTCTTCCGGCTGGAAGCTGACCAACTCGTAACATTTGTTAACAACACAGCTACATTTGTTGGGATGGGGCTCGAGCCTGAGTATGTTCATGCATTCCAGGAGTACCTCGAAATTCACAAGTTCACCAGCTTGAAGGTCCGGGATTTGGGGAAAGGGGGCATTCTCCGTTATTTTGAGTTAGGAATATATCGGTATAACTGCAATATATTCTAAGTGAAAAACATGAAAGTTTTTAAAGCTAAGAAAGTTTTTTTATGAAAGTATCAAAACCTAACAAGTGATTTTTGTGAAAGTATAAAAACCTAACAAATGCATATTTGGGGCAAATTGAGATTCGTAATGCATAAAAAAGTAGTAAATTTACAACAGATTGATTTAACCACCATGGCAGTAGGAGTACAGTGTGAGATGGTATGGGAAATTCAAATTGTACATTATACATGTACTTGTATGTCATTAAGTCACATGCATATACTTGCAAATAGCTAAAAATGTACTTGTTCGGTTGTGATACTTTCACAAAAATCATTGGTTAGGTTTTCATACTTTCATAAAAATCACTTGTTAGCTTTTGATACTTTCATGTTTTTCACTTAGACCATATTGCAGTTACACCGTCGATATGCGTGTTTGTATGTAGTTGGTGGTAATGTTGATGATGATTATTATATGTACTCATTTTTCTTTTATCTATGTTACAGGTTCTCCCATGCTTCTTTCCTGTTCTCAGCCATGCCCCTTCAAAACTTGCTTGGCCTTTGATGGATGAACAATCGATGCCAACAGCCAGCCTCTTTTTCGAGTTTGCAGTACATTATAATTATAATAGATATATGGGCTTTAATGTATAGACTTCCCATCCCGTCAGTTTTTATTAATATTGTATATATGAAATAATTTTTTGATTTTTAAATTAAAATATTTATATCTGGTTATAATTCGGGTGTTGTGTTATATATATATACATACATACATACATACATTCATATGTACATATAGCATGTATACCACGGACTTTGGCTGCATCCACCACCACCACCACCTCCCACCACACCTTTTTGCCATTGTCATACCTACCCATGTTATTCGCCCTATCTTACTACGTTAAACCAACCTAAACTTCCTCTATACACTTCTACTTTTTACAAATAATACAAATTTTCTACTTTTTTGAAAGTGCTTTACTCATACGGTTTGGACGACCCAGTTTCTTTTTATATTCTAGTCCTCCGGTCATTGCTTCTGGATGTAACTCAAACTTATCTATTATAGTCGCGATGCCAAGTACATGTTTACATAAATATAGTTTTAAGAAATCCACACAAAGTGCATCTGAAATCTGGTACATACCATGCAATTGCTACTATTGACAAGTGGCCTGCCCAGCGTTAAAAAAGATACTATGCGATTGGATATTACGTATTTACGGTAAGCTACTTTCGTAGAAATCTTTGAATCTGCTTGTCAATTGTTTGAGGATAAATATGAGGATGAAGAACCCTCATTCACATGTTATTTCCAACAACAATATCATGGATAAATCATGATTATGTATTTTGTGTACTGTAATCATGACTATGTAGTAACTGTTTCTCATACTATAACAGAACCGTAAGACAGAACACATTACAGAGTAGAAGAAGTATTAAAAAATTGCGTTAGTAATTAGGATGACAAAAATAAGCCGCGTCGTAATCAATAAAATGAGATTCATAAAGTTTACAATATGTTGACATATTTTACAGCAGAATGATCAAATAAATTAAAATAAAATTTATAAAGCGATCTTGGATGCGTGAAGGTGTAATGTAACTTTGACGGTGAGTTGGTATTATCTATGAAATAAATATGAACCGTGCCCGGACAAATTTACTAAATTAAATTTCTACATACACGTATTACTAAAATGTATTTTACTAAACATAATTTATTTACTAAAACACATACAATAAAACATTACTTAACGGTTTTCACATACATTTTCAAATATCAAGATTGTCATGAATGCATGCAGAGAAAAATCAGAAAAATCAGCTCAGGAAAAATGTATGTGAACGTTTTTCTTTACCTATTCCTGTCCTCAGTTCATGACTAATTTCTATAATTTGGGTTTTTTATTTTCTTTATTTTTAAAGACCCTAAATTAACTTTCCTATTCGCTCAACTAGTCTTGCAAAAAAACTCTGTGAAGTTCATAAATAAACCTGTCTGATTTCTTACTAATTCATCACGGTCGTATTTACAAAATACTGGACTGGGTTGTCAACCCTTTGCCTTATAAGAGTACTTAAAATATGTATATGTTTCTAATTACACTCACTTGATATAAAAAGCCATCACGAACTAATAGCTTATGTTTCCCTTGGTTGCTATCAATGAACCTAATATCTGCTCCTGCTGGAGTTGCCTTTGGAGTGTCTTACTTGTTAAAGAGAGAAGTCTGGTAGGGAATTCACAGCGCATTTAAATCGGATTTAAAAGTTATCAGATCCAAATCCGTATTCACTAACAGTTAGCTTTAAATAAATCGGATATAAAATTTATCTAAATCAAATCCGTACTTAATAAATGTTGGATTTAAACAACCATTGAAAATTCAAATCCAATCATCATTAGGATACGCATTTAACTAAATGGTATTCACACTTTTCGATTAGCTTAGCCAAATTTCAAACAAATCAATCCTGCCTCGAAAAAGAAGAAGAAAGAATGATGCCTAGATAGCAGAAAAAAGAGCTCTACATGATTTTTAGTAAAATCCAAATTAGTAAAGTACAGTTTAGTAAAGAAAAATCAGTAATACGAGGTTAAAGTAATTTATGCATTAGTAAATATGTCCTAGGACCATATGAAAAGTTCGAAAAATAGTTTATTATGTTCCATTCCATCCCTCAAGTCATTTCAGTTTTACGCTTTCAATATCATATGGCAAGTTGTAGTCCTTGAGATTCTTCATTGTTATCAATCCAGCCGCCTCAATTGACAGAGAATAAAAACTTAAAATAAGAAATAAGTGCACCAGCAGTAATATTATTTTCCTGTTTGTTTATTTATTCAGTAAGACTTACAGTTTATACAACCATTTTATTCTTGTTTAACCACTAATTACTAATAATGTGATATCTTTTAAATGGTTATTTCTAAAAATATATAGCAGCATTTCGACTTGACCGTGTGTAATAATAGTAGAAGAAACAATTAAACTTTTTCATCTTTTTTTAAATCTTTTACATAATATATTATTTTTTAATAATTTCACAAACACCCACACGTAAGCACACATGCACGTTCTCTTCTTAGCCAACACTAATGCACTAATTCTAAATTAACAGAGTAACGTTCACCAAGTCGTTGAAAAAGAAAACAAAAAAATTATCATAAAATGTTATTTCCAACATTTCTCTTTTTTTCTATTACTACCACTTAATTACTGCTTATCATTTTACCCTTATCGTACACCGAATTATCCTTGTCATCAAAAAATATGGGGACGTTGTATAACCACCGTTATCCACTAAACGAAAAGTATTTTGAAATGTGCAACGTGTTAACGTATAATTTTTTTGTGTATTCTTAATTCGTGAGAGGGCAAATACAGAGGGAAAAGATAAAATGATCTTATCACTCTAGTGGGCGGGTTTAAAAAAAGATTTCCCTCGAAAACACCCTCTGAGCCCAATTAAATCTCGTTGGGGCAACATATTTTTTTAGCTTGCCGTTGGCTAAATTAAAATAGATTGTCAATTTAGCTCTCTATGAGTGTGAGAAAACTAGCTATTGTTAAAATGGTTTTTGCGATAACAACAACTTATATTGATGTACAGGAAAATATTTAAGTCTACAAGTATTTTTTACAATTATTCCAAAGAAAAATTAGTTAAAGCAAAATAACTTGGAATTAGTTAGACAGCTAAGTATTTACTTTAGTGGCTTTCAATTTGCTACCAGGTCATGTTTGTGGGAGAGTGGATTTTTAAATGGTAGATTTGTTGCTGTTTGGATATTTTGAATTATATTTAATTTTTAGCGGCTGCTGAGTTGAGTTACTGATATCCATTTTGGCTGCTGCCTTTGCCATGAAGTTCTTGAAGCTGAAGGGAAAAAGTAAAGAATGAATTATGTACAATAATAGTTTTTTTTGAGAAAAAATGAAGATTGAGTGGAGTTTGGTGAAGTTTTTTGATTTTCTTACTTCCGCTTCAGAATCCGCAGAGTCAGCATCCGACGGAACGGGTGAAGTCGCCCGGGAGGACTGAGGTGAAGGAGGTTCTGAAATGGGTCGGGGGTAGGCCATCCTGCCAGCCCCACCACTTTCATCGTCCTCCACATCCGAGTAGCAAAGTCTCAACGCCTTCATTCTCGATTGCCGGTAGTACTGAAACAAAAAAAAATCATGATAAATATTTGTTAGGAATTTAACATGAAAAAAGGTGACAATCTGGACTGATTTCCTTTACCACGCCCAAATTACGCCAATCCAATAAGTCTGACAAACGTTCAGTTCTGTTTCGCTGAATGATACGTTGACGACGGTTGAGCATGCAAAAGTCAAACATGTTCCGAGCCAGTTGTGTGACGCTCTCCTCCAAACCAATGGTTCGTCGGTCAACAATATAAATTCCGTAACTTTGGGGATCAGCCACGTGCTCCGACATGAAACAACCAAAACCTAAAAAATTAACGACAATAACCATCAAATTGACAGTTATCCATTTCACACCCTTCAAAACTCTTTCTTGGCTGTCGTCCGAAACCAGTAAAAAACGTCATCATGTTTTATCATTAATTGTCAGTAAGATGGTTATCATGATATCAATCTCCCTGTTTCCGCATAGTACCTTATCCAGATTATTGTAAAAGTCTAGCGCCCCCGCGCACAAAAATCTGCCGAGTAAGGTAGCGTGAGTAGTGAACACAGTGGCCACGTCAGTGTTCCACAGTCTGAGCATGATCAGCCCGATGCCTGCTAGCCACTCGTGAAAGTGAGCCACAATCCTGGGCGGCTTTCCTCCCGAGACCTCCTCCGCAGCTGTGCGAAACTCGGCAATGAACATGGCCGTGAGGTAGCCAAAGATGACGGAGTCATTGCACTCAATGTCCGCGTGAGGAATGCCAATTCCAGTCTTTTCCCATAACTCTTGCTTCCACTCGTTCAGCTTGGCGCCGCCACTCCCAATATCAAACAAAATGATTTGCGGATTCCCATCGACCAGCCAACGACCTACTTTCACGTCGTAACCTTTTTCTCGCATCCGGTTGGTCGCAATTTGCAAAGGATTGTCGTTAGCAAAGTCTCCAAACTCAACCTCTTGTCGGGCGCATTGCTCCTTGTAAGGACCAAACAAGCAGTACTGATTCCCCATCTCCTCCGTGGAGACGTATGCCTTGGAACGAATCACAGTGTAGATTCCACCGACTAAACCACCAAAAAACGATTAGTATCACAAATTACTTATTATTTATTTAGTCTATTAACTTGTTAAACCTTTGTTAGCGGCCTCCCAAGCGATTTCCAAGGTCCAACGGTTTTCCATAACGGCCATTTCTCCCCGGTCCATGTAGGCCAACAAGTCATGTTGACTGTCCACCCGGTAGAATCTCTTGGACATCTTCAACTCGCGGGAACCCATTTTCACAAACTTTCCAGGTAATTAACCAGGTACACAATTTATTTATCCACCTTTATTTTCAGTCCCACAGCTTCCTCTAGAAAGAATTCTTCCTGACAGTCGACACAATTTAATTGTACTTCCTTCTGCAAAGAAAAATCACAAGAAAAAATAAATCAGAAAAATTCTTCTTGGTCGTCCTTCCTGACTGTGTGCAGAGTGTGCACGTCTTCCCCAATCATATGACAGCTGAAATTAGAATTTTCTACACATGGTAGCCTGATCGTCCTTTCTGGTCGTGTGTGTATGTGTGTAGAAAAATACTGCGATGCACGCACAAAAATATTTTTCTGGCAAGGGAGAAAGAGAGAGCCGGAAAAGCCGAGTGATAACGACTCCAAAAGTGAGCCAGCTTCTCTCTCTCTCTCTCTCTCTCTCTGTCCCCATCTCTCATCCACATGCTCGTTTTCCTCCATCGTAGCAGAGGAGAAAGATGCTTTGTCCGTCACGTGGAAAGAAACAAGTTGACTGACAAAAAATACCAATTTTGTTCCAAAGACGGCGATCAAATCTCCCTAGCTTTTTGGGAGGTAACTTTTTTTACTATTACCAATCGCCGCAAATTATGTATGCACGCACAAAAATATCTCGGTATAATTTTTTAGCGATTGCAGACTACCCCGAAATTTACGTGAAACTATAATGGTGAAACAAGTATAAGTACAAAATCGTTTAAGAACATGAAATACAATTTTCTATAATTTTTACATGAAAATGGCTGTGTGTTGTTGTTGTGGCTGTGGAGAACTGTTAGCTCTAAAAGATGGCACCGTACCAAAATCGCAACCACGCCACGCCGCCGCTAATTAATGGCTCCGCTTGTAGTAATTTGTTTTGGGGAACGACGACGACGACGACGACGATTAGAGAGAAGACTAATCTATTAGAGACATCAGAGAAGAGAATGAACTTTTGAGGAGAAGCCTTCTTTAAGCTGTGTGGTCGTTCTGTGGCACATTGAGAAACTGACCATTCAAACAAAAGAGGTTATCGTTCCATAACATGGAGACTCGATATAAATGGCTTGAATATAGTTGTGGTATTTATGTGTGTGATGTGGAAAGGAGAATACTATGTTGCAATCCAGTAGACCGATGATAACAGTATTATGAGTTGACTAACTAAATGTTAGTGTTATTGCTGCTTGGGAGGGGAGGAGGATAATGATAGTGATAACCCTCTGGGTATAGTGTGTACTGTGCAGTGTTGTATAAAAGGTGGAATGAAGCAAGGATTATTAATTATAGGAGAGGCTGCTTATGCATTTTCAGTTCGCAGAGACGTGTTTTCACGCGGTTTCACTTGGTGGCTGGCGAGTTGAGTGTTTTTGCAGAAAGTAGAGAGCTTTTGAAGCGTTTTAAGACTCCGGTGAATGTTTCTCTATATATTTGTATATGTATGTGTTAGTCAGCTTGACATTTTAAAGGGTCGCCTTATATTCTTTGTCAAAAAGGGATTGGCTACATGATTTTGTGTTAGGAAAAGGTAATAATAATAATAATATTGATAAGTGGAGCTTGAAAAATAGATGGAGTGTATACACTGTGTACACATTACACACAGACATGTAGTCAGTGGGTTTCTGGGCTTATCAATGTGGTCAGTCAGTGCAGTGGTGTGTGTAGGAAAGAAAAAAGTTTAAATGGGAATGTCAGGTTCAACTGTTTCCCTAGTCGTGCTACTATTAACACGCCGTTCAGGAGAAATAAAATAAGTAAAGTATTTATGTGCTTAAGGGAATGATAACATGATACATGTACAGATAGAGAGATAGAGAGAAATAACGAGCGATTAAAAATAACATAATTATCATCAGGAAAATTTTTAATCTGACGACCTTGAAAGAGAGAAGTCTGGATATCGCATTTATTTTGATCCTATCAGCGTTACTGCTTCTGTTGTTGTTACGCGCTGAACAAGGCAAATATTGGATGGAAAATATTATGCCAATAAGATAAAGCAGAACAGGCTACCCAAGTGATGATACGACAACGTACGACGTAACACAGCAGAGCATTGAATAGTGATCATGATCAACGTAGTTTTTCTTCTTTAACAACAAAGTCGTTAATATGGAATAAAGGTTTGGCTGTCGTTGTTCGTGTGAACAAGGCAGCACCCCCATCAACAAAAACGTGCAAAGCAGGGACACGAACGGAGTGATTAATTTATTGTGTAAATGATAATGCGCGGTTTAGGAAAAGTACCAAAAGTAAACCAATGAATAGACAAATGGATAACATGATGATGTCTACACTTTTACAATTATTCATTTTATAGTAGACGGTTTTAGCGGTTTTTAACGGTCACAGAAGAACAAGGTCAAAGGTAAAAGGCGAGGATAAAATTTAGCAAAGGCTGCAAGACACACAGACAAACAGTGGGAGGATGAAAAAAATATGTTGGAAAATGATGTCGCTACTACTATAAGATTATAGTAAGTTGTAAAGAGACGTTAAGTAAACGAATGACGGATTTTTTTAGTAGCAGCTGTACAAAGTACCCATATAATTACACGACTTGAAAGGGACGAGAGAGAGAAAAAAGAAAACCTGAAGAAATCAAGTTATGAGAAGAAAACACTTGAAGTCTAAATTGAACACAGGCACGAAGCAGCAAGCATCCCGTTTGGATGGGTTTTATTACACGGAATCTGTACACAAAATGAAAGAAGAGCCCGACAGCAAGCAATCTCATCGTTTTCATCTTTGCACATCTTCTCTCAACCCACACACACACACACACATACAGTACTAAACTAAACACTATAGAAGATGACTAGAGAGAGAGATAGAGAATTGAACGACGACGACGATATTAATTCTAGCAAGTAATAAACTTACAATAGTAGCAGAGTGACAAAGTAATCACTTGATTTCTGTTCAATAAACCATCCAACCCTCCTTCCAAAACCTTCTCTCCATCTAATCTACAAATATGAGAGGTACACCTATATGACCTTTGATCCCAAGGACATAGGACGTAAGACGTTTGTCCACTTTCAGACGAGGCCATAGGCTTTCTATATACCAAGTTTAGTCAAAATCGCCCCACAAATACCAGAAATACATCTACGTGACCTTTGACCCTGTTAACCTGCAAACCCCATATTACTCCAAGGAGAGACTAAAGGATGAGGAATCGATTGAAATCAGAATTTTAAAATTCAAAACCGTTTTAGAGTTATCGCACGAACGGACAGACGGATAGACAACGTGAAGTTATTAAGTGACTTTGTCACTTAAAATGTTCTCTGCTAATTTTTTTGATTAACTTCTTCTTTCATCGTTGTTGTCTGTCTTGCATCGAGTTCTCATTATCTTCCTTTCTTTTCTCAAATCCTCTTCTAATCAGCTAAAATAATAATAATAATATTAATAATAGCAATAATGATAATGGCAGTCGAGAGAGAGAGAGAGAGAGATGGAGGGAGTGAGTGAGAACGTTCAGCCGACAACAAAGGATTAATACAAGAAAACATACACATGCCACCATCAAGATATATGATAACAAGGTTGATATTATAATCCAGATTACTTTCTTGTTGTGTTCCTCAACTTAAAACACTCTCTGCTTCTCTAAGAGACACGGGGGCAGAGAGAGAGAGAGAGAGAGAGAGAGAGGGAAAGAGGAAAGTGTGTGTGATCTAGTAACCCGGTTGTTTGTCTGTTTTAGCCTTTTCTGTTTTTCCTATTATCTTCTTCCCAGCGAAACAACAAAACTAACAATAATAAAAAAATACACACACAAGAGCCAAGACATGCGAATTTAGCATCCGGCCAAACTTATCTCATAATCATCATGATGATGATGATAGTAATAATAATATTAATAATTAGTTTACATAATGGCGTGA
Source organism: Callyntrura guangdongensis (assembly GCA_027744295.1). Classification (NCBI taxonomy): domain Eukaryota; kingdom Metazoa; phylum Arthropoda; class Collembola; order Entomobryomorpha; family Paronellidae; genus Callyntrura; species Callyntrura guangdongensis. The sequence continues at coordinate 11,639 of JAHZNB010001693.1, forward strand.
GCAAGCTTTACATCACATCTACTCACACTTCTCAGTACAATATTTGTTTTTTTTCGCCCAGGAAAAGGAAAAAGTTTTGCTTGACGACTATTACGCGACGACTGACGGTGACGACGACAACGAGCCACTTGAAGTCTGTTTTGTAATATCTCCCGGGCTTAATTCAGCATCCTGCCGAGAAACTGGTAATAGCAACCCGACCTTGGACTCTTTAAGAATTCCGATTTTCTCGAGCGATGGCGAGGTTACAATTTCGGAATCTTTTAAATCTTTCTTTAAAAACCGAACCGAGCCCCCTGTGATTATTAGGAATCTTACGAGAATACCATCACCACCACCACGACTCTGGTTTGATGTTCTTTTTTGAGTACTCAATTCCCTGCTTCTTTGTTGTCTTGTTTGTTTGTGCTCAAAACTTAAACTTAAAGCCTTTTTACACACAGCGTGACGAAGGGGCGAGGAAGGAGAGAGAAACTTTTATTAATTACAAAACTGGAGGAAAGATATGATGATGAGATGAGAGCTATTAAAACACACACACAAGTACTCACACTCGTAGTTTGAAAACCTTGAGCGATAAAATTAAAGGGATTCTTTCCGTGACAATGACGATCATGACGATCATTTCTCTCGCTCTCTCCTTCAAAAACCTATCAACTCATCTTGTCTGTGGAAGCCCCATAATATATCGACATGTACTTATTCTCCACGGAATACTACTTTTATTATTCCTCCTGCTAAACATACAACCATTAAAATCTCATTTATTTCCCCATCTTTCCCTGCTGCTGTCGAAAAGAGGGATAATGAGGTTGCTGTGCTGCTGCTGCTGCTGCTGAGGAACAACGATGATGATAAGGTAGATTACCTATACAAGCCCATATTGTACTGGGAGTTTCCTCTGGAAATCCAATTTGTTCTGTAAATACCTTGAAACGTTGTCATTTTTTTAAAACGTGTGATGCTAACGATGAAAATGATGATCGGAGTCACGCGGGGCGGTGTTCTATTTATGCGGAGAAATCTCTCGCCTTTTCCCTGTCATTCACACAAACCAAAACAAACTTGAATTACAAGCGGGGGTATTATTTGGATGATACGTGTGCTTATTCCATTCCCAAGTATTCGTTTGTTTACTCTCACGGTTGTGTCCTTATATTCCCCAGATTCCATACTCCTCCAGCCTCCCAATAGAAGGGGAAAGCCCGCTAATTAACAAAACACGCTAATGATAAGAGTCTCTAGTGTTTCGGGATTGATAAGATTGACGTGTGTGTTTATCTTCGTGAGTGTGTGTGTGGTTTGGCACCCGAAAAAGAATGGTAGCGGTCTCATCATCATGCTGGCACCCTGGAAAAGGATGGTGCTCCTATCAGCCACCTTCTCCGTGAATAAGCAAACACAAAGAAGACAACAACATGGGCGACAAAAACAATACGTGTTCCCATTTTGATGTTTTTGCTACCATCATCATCATCATCATCATTCCGGTAGCGTTACAGCCGCTATCTTTCTTTTGTTTCACCATCAGCCCGGTTTTTCCACGGTGGGGAGAAAATTGAATTATGGAGGCAAACAGCAAATGACTTTGAATGTATCATCACCACACAAACTTACAGGCAGGGAATCTCCACACGGAAAACTGATTCTCTGATGTACACCCAGAGAGAATGTCTCAAGTGAACAGTGTCGATGATGATAAGCATTGCAAAATTTGTTTTTATCTCAAATCTGAGTGCTTATGTATTTTTCAGCCTAGAAAGAAGCATAATGTCACAGAGTGAAAGTATGAAGGTATCTCAAGCTTTAAGTCTTAAGTAAAAATGGTGAGGTAACCTAGGCTTCTCCTGTTTGTTCCTCTGGTGTCAATCGCCTTTGACGCCAGTCAAACAGAAAAGTAAAAAAAAGAGACAGAGGAGAGGAGAGAGAAAGGAATTAACAGGCTTGCAGTGCGGATGTCCTCTCTCACACACACGTATTACGAAAACAAGATGCTTTCTTCATTTTTACATTGTTCACAAAAACCACAAGAGGGAGAGAAGAGAAAGAGTCAAGTAAAAATAAACAAGAGTCACCTTTTAGAGAAAAACATGTAATCTCTCTCTCCCACCCATCCCTCTATCTGGTTCTCTTGTATTCATTCCTTTCCGACATTCAATCCTCCTTTTTTTTATTACATTCAACAAAACACACACATACCTCAAAAAGACACTGAGAGAGGGTATCCATTTTCACAAAATGTATAACTACCAGTTACAAATCCCATCATGATTTTTATTCATTCCAAATCCATTTTAAATCGGCGTATGTTTACAAGTGCGTGGGAGTGAGTGTCCGTTTGTCGTAATCGCACAGATCCTCCTTTCCCCCAAGGGAATACGACTATCCTCCGGAAAGTGTTTATTATGTGGGGTTCATGCCCCTTTTTATATGCTACCTTTCTAGTAATTTTTAGTAAATAGTATGGCTACTCAAATCTCTGCACTCCGGAAAGGGTTTATTATGTGGGGTTCATGCCCCTTTTTATATGCTACCTTTCTAGTAATTTTTAGTAAATAGTATGGCTACTCAAATCTCTGCAGAGCGTAAAAAGATATTTTTTTTTACCGTCACCACAAGGCGACTGGGATACACCCGTGTACAAACAGATATATATGGGGAAAGGGGCACAAAATAGGCAAATATTTGGCAGAAAATATTCCCATACATTTTTCCATATCCGTGGACAATAACGTGACAGGAAACTGCCTTTGAATAATGTCGTTATTTCACAACAAAAGTGGAAAGGAGCGTTTTCCCTGTCTCTCTCACTCTTTCCTACTCTCTCTCTTACTCTGGTGGCATGCAACTGTTTTCCCACTACTGCATTCCTTACAGCTATGATGCCACACTCTATATACCTCAGTAGCCACGTTACAAGACTGGCTCAAGCAAGGGAAAAAAATGAAAATGTCGAACACCGAAATGGGATATTTTTTTCAGTTGCCTTATTTTGTCGAGGATTTGGAGGCTGTATGGATTTATTTCTCAATAAATTGTTAAAAAATTGTAAACCTTGCTTTTTGTTGGTTTCCAGCAAACTTAACAGAAGAAGCTCGGCTTAGGCAACAGTAGTACTGTATTGTATAGTCATATAGAGTCAGTCCTGACATTAGACAGTTTTTTAAATGACGTGCTTGTTCGTTATTTCTCTTTTTTTTGCCAATTTGAGATAGCAAACAAAAAAATATAATATAATAAGCCATTCATATAAAGTTGAAGCTAATTTTTTTGGTTACATTTTTGTGAAGCATGAAGTAAGATACTAAATTGCGAAATTCTCGACGACGACGATAACGATCACTCTCTGGATTCGTGGTGATGCACCACCCCTGCACGCGCTTCCATTGTTCTATTGTTTGGAGGAGAGAGAGAGAGGAGCAGGGAAGTCATAAACATAAAAATAAATGGAAATAAAACAGAGCAAGAGTTTGGAAAAGTGTCAGTTACTAAGCAATTGAAATTCGGCAACTTGTTATCGATTTTGATTTCCATCAACCGCCCTTATATATTTTTTTGGAAAAATGAGCAAAAAAAGATAGAGGTTGAGTGAACGGGAAGGAAGGTGGTAGGGAATTTATACATATTTTCCCTTGATAACATGTAAACAAGGGAGGACGTGTGTTGTCTGGAGGCAGACAAACGTCTCAACAAGAACAAAAAAATGGAGGAGAGATAGCAGTACTCCAAGAGATGGAAAAAATGTCTAGTAAACAACAACAACGACGACGACGTGACAGGGAAATCAAAAACAGAGGTTTGCCAATGTGTTGTCGTATCGTTAGCATGATCGTCATTGTCTTGCGTCAAAAGAACAGAAAGTCGTAAAGTGAGAAAGAGAACGCAATTTCGGCTGTGATGCGAGACAGTAGGGTAATTTTGGCGAAAAAAATAGTGAGATGTTCGAAATAGATTTTTGTTTTGATTTCAGTGCCAGACTGCACCGAGGCGTCTACCCAACAAGACTGTGCAACGGCTGAAAGTTGATGCCGTTACAAGACGGAATGAACGGGGTGGTTTGTACTCGCGTCAAAAGAACAGAAAGTCGTAAAGTGAGAAAGAGAACGCAATTTCGGCTGTGATGCGAGACAGTAGGGTAATTTTGGCGAAAAAAACAGTGAGATGTTCGAAATAGATTTTTGTTTTGATTTCATTGCCAGACTGCACCGAGGCGTCTACCCAACAAGACTGTGCAACGACTGAAAGTTCATGCCGTTACAAGACGGAATGAACGGGGTGGTTTGTGTGAAGGTTCCCCTGTTTAAAATCAGGGCCGTTGAGTGGCATTCTGTAACCCTCCGTCGTTTTTTCCCTGATGATGGCGGTGATAGGCAACCAGCCCAGTACGGCAAAGAAGGACGAGCAAAACAACTCCGTGACAAAAACGTAGAGCTCTCTTTCTCGTTCGGTTTTAACAAAAATAATAGCACTATCGATAAAAAAATGCTGTGTGAGGTTTCAATAAAAATAAACACGATTACAACATGTTCCCCTTCTCTCATATTATTGTAGCTAACAATACAACAACGCCCAAAAAAGGAAGAAAGATGTGCCTTTCGTATATTTGACCGAGTATCGTTGGGCAACAGCGTGAACTTGTTGCTGTTGTTGAGTGCAGAGATGTGTGTAGGTAAGTGCCGAGCTGAGATTCCTTGGTGTAATAGTAACGTGCGTGTCTATTAANTGTGTAGGTAAGTGCCGAGCTGAGATTCCTTGGTGTAATAGTAACGTGCGTGTCTATTAATACCTCTTGAAAATAAAAAAAAAACACCGTGGCGTAAATATATGGCGTAAGTGTGCCACCACCAGTCGTAGTGACGACCACTCGAGAAAAAGGAAAGAAAAATATTTAAAAAATTGTCGTGCTGGTACGCTCGGGCTGAACCTACTTACATTCTTACTATCATGGCGTTCATAGAACATCTTGAGCATTCAGCATGCTCTTAAATTAAGAGTCTTAATTTATTAAAAAGGTTTCGTATGAATGGATTATATGCTAATGTGATGATGATATAACGCCAAGGAACAAGGCCTTCAGAGAATCATATGTATTATGCGCTCCTCACGATCATTAATCGAGTTTGAGTTGATTAGTACTCGTAATGCTTACGTGGACTGGTAATATGATAACGAGTTTTATGATTACTGTCAGGTTACATGTGCGTCTCCAGAATGTGAGAGAGAGAGAGGCGTATAATTAAAAGTCGAAAGAAAACGAGATTGGTTTCTAAAAAAAGTACGATGAAGCAGAGTGCTAAAGGAATTTGCGTTTCTACATTTTAAAATCCAGCGGTTATTTCATTTGCTGCCGAGTACTGGGATAAATATGCGCGCTCTCTCTCTCTGGCAAGGAAGGAGCACGTTGAATAAGATGGGGAGAGAGAGAGATGGAAGAGGAAATTTTATTACAAGTTAAGCGACAAGCACAAAAATTCAATTGAATTTTACAGGCACACACATACAGTCGTATCGTATCTCTCGAGAGCGAGAAACGCGCTTCTTAGGATTGTTTTTGCTGCTGCCGATCAGATTCTAAAAAAAGTACGATGAAGCAGAGTGCTAAAGGAATTTGCGTTTCTACATTTTAAAAGCCAGCGGCTGTAGTAGAACAATTTGCTGCCGAGTACTGGGATAAATATGCGCGCTCTCTCTCTCTCTGGCAAGGAAGGAGCACGTTGAATAAGATGGGGAGAGAGAGAGATGGGAGAGGAAATTTTATTACAAGTTAAGCGACAAGCACAGAAATTCAATTGAATTTTACAGGCACACACATACAGTCGTATCGTATCTCTCGAGAGCGAGAAACGCGCTTCTTAGGATTGTTTTTGCTGCTGCCGATCAGAGAGGAGTGTTTTTTTAGCTGACCAAGTTGAAAAAATGTGTATTACGTTTCTTTAAGCTCGCTCACACGGGGAGGGAGAGAGAGAGAGAGAGCGAGCGACTGACCTTGGTACTAAATATTTTACTGGCTGCCGAGAGAAGAGGCTGCGATGTTGATGCTAGTGCTCTGTTGCTGCACAGTTTTGTGGTAACGTAAAGACAAGGAGGGAGGCCAAACTGAGAAAACCTGTCTACAAGAGAGTACTAAACGTAATAATACCAGAGCGCAGAGAGAGAGAGAAAGAGAGAGAAACGGAGAGTTGATGTAAGGATATCTGTTCATTTTTTGTAGTGAAGACTATGCTGACATGACTAGGTAGGCATTATGGTGTGTAGCGTGGTAATATAATAATGTTTTTTCAAAGCTTATCATCGTCAACATCATCACTGTTTCTAACTCCAAGTGAGAGAGAGAGAGAGAGAGAGAGAGAGAAATACTACGTCGTCAACAGAATGTATCTTTTTCCCAACTGATCTAAATGGAGACCATGGTAGGTTCTAGATGTGTGTGTGCGTGTGTGTGTGTTCAGTAGGAAAGCCAAGAAACATTTGTCACCACAGCATCAATACGAACGACAGGACATATACAGCATGGCACACATGAGAGAACACACGTGAGTGCTATGTGCTAGGCTTGTATTAATGGTTATACCAGCAAGAAAATGATAATATTGTTTTTTATCAAGGCTTACACAACAACAGCACCACTAAATTAATGCTCCTTGTGTAATATTAAAAGTACGACTTGGCCTCGTGTTTTTACTCGAATTAGAGAGAGAGAGAGAGAGAGAGAGAGAGAACTCGGAATACAATCAGATTAAAAGAGACTTTTTCGTAATTTTTGTAAACTTTGTCATTTCTCGGGGCAGTGAAGCAATAACTTCTGTTTGATATTATGATTTAGAGGGGAATGAGAAGGATTTTGCGGGGGTAGCAGTAGCATATAAACTGCGGTCTTGATAAAAAAATGTACACACCGGTAGAGACGAATAAACAGATAATCCAAGCGCTGAACCCAGATTACCATTTTTGAATACCTTTTATATATTTTGGCTATTTTGCTACGTTTTTTCCTATTTTAGGATTGTATAGAGAGAGACGAATAGGATTATCCTGACTTTATTGTCGTTATTTTCATAACACGTTTTGTTTTGGGATTTGTATTCTGTTTGCAATTTTGTTGTATTGTTCGTTATTTAGCGCACTTCTCTCTTTATTTTAATCCGTTCACAATACAACGTGACTTGTTGTCGCAAACAACGGCATGAGTTGTACTTGTAACATCATTAAAAATGACAAATGACAACAGTCATAACAACCTCCCTCCTCTCTTCTAAATGCGCATACTTTTCCCCCTGCTAACATTTTCTCTTCCGTTCTAATAACTTTCCTCATTATCATTATTACAACAACTACTACTACTGCAGCTATTAGGCTAATATGCCTCTATCAAAGGTTACATGTTTTATTTTTAACATATTTTTTAGTCTCTCCTTTTCTCCCCTCATGTACGTATCATCCAAATGACGATCATCTTGTCTCTGATTTTGCAACACATTCCATATTTTCTCATTGTTTCCTTTGTTGTATCCTATTCACGTGCTACAACTGCTGCCACTACCGCACACCCAAAATAGAACATTGCACACTACGAAAATATTCGCCGGTTGCCAAACACAAGTCTCATTATTTAGCCGTTTTTTTTAAAATATTAAAACAATTTTTGTGGTCGGATTACCAGTTATTGTATTTTTACAACGTTTGATGCTGCTTACCTAAAATATGTAGACAGTAAAACGGCCCGCTTATTTTCCCCCGTTTCTTGGAGGTCTTTTTTTTATCCTGTTCCTTCCTTTTGTCCCGTTTTCTCTTTCCAGAAACGAGAAATTCCCTCTGTATTTTTTCCCGTTGCGCTTCTCAGGGATGTAGACACACTCGCTAGCACAGAATATCAAACACGCACACACATACACACATGCACACACATGCCTTCACAAAGAAGCCGTGCACTACAAGTATGATAATTTTCAAGGATATGTTGTCTTTTTTTGTACAAAATTTCCCCACAATGTTAAAAAGTCCTGCTTTTTGGGAACTCGTAGTAATGAAAAACCGTCGAAAAAAAAAATCTCCAAAATTTGTCTACATTCCACCCTAAAATTCCACAACGTGTATGTCTGGAGAAGAAATTTGGGTATAAATTATTTTTTCGTGAGCCAAAATGGAATTTAAATTTTTAAAAAAGTGTCTGGAAGGCAGCGACGGCTCAGTGAAGTTTCCGATATGGTTGTTGTTACTCTTGCTGGTCAACAAGAAGAAAAATCGTGGTTTTTTGGTTGGACGATGACGATGACGATGATGTGCGTGCTTCTGGACGAGATCAACAAGCAGCAAGGTCTACTACTACACTAACAATTTAACAGTGTGCCGATACTAGGGCCGAAGGAGGTGGATGACGACGACCGCGACAAACGGCGATGTGCAGATACGTAAAAAAATGTATGTACGTTTTAAGTGGGTATGTATGTCTATGGACCATGAATGATGATGATGATGATGAGGATGAATAACAAGAGAGGTTGCTTCTGCTTCTCTCTGGGTCTCTGGGTTTTCTTTGTGATTCAAATACAGAAATACATACATACATGCATACTTAGAGTGAGAGATGCTGATGCACAAGTGCACACACAAAGAAAGAAGGAATGTATCGTATCGCCTGATGTGATTTGAGTGCGTGGCTGGCTTAGCCTGACGACGACGACGATGATGATGGTGATAGTCTGGTTTGACGAGTAGTCGAGTCGTTTTGATGGTGTCTGAATACCTACAAAATATGTACGTGTAACTCGTACTAGTTGGTTATTAAGACGAAGCAGCACCATAACAACAACAATAATTCTCCAGCAGCATGTCAGACTGTGGCGGATCATTTACATAGATATTTACATATATTTACCAGTTAGTTAGACACAACAAGTGCTAGTGCGGCGTTAACTGATCAGAACAGAGAGAGAGAGAGAGAGAGTTGAAGAAGACAAGAGGAAAAAAAATGTTATGAGACGACACTACTCTCTGGGGCGAAAATGATGATAGGATAAAATGGTAAAATGTGGTATTTGAGAGAGAAGCAAAAAGTGATGGAATTGGTCGTAACAAAGTAAATTGAAACCACAGAAGCGACAAAAACAACAACATAGATAGAATGAAGAAACAAGTTGTTATTTAGCGAGAATAAATTAATTTGAACAAAAGTATTAAATGGTAGCAGAAGCCCAGCTAGAGAGTAGAGCTATTTGGTCAGTGGTATTATTTGGATTGGAGTGGAATAATAGTAGCATTAATTTATTTAACCAGTCCAGCAGGTCCTGTGATATGTGCGGTGGTGAGTGGTTAGGTAGGTAGAGTGTAGTACACAGTTGGATTGGAATGCCGGCTGAACGACCGAGGCATGTGATGATGAAGAACGGCAAGAATTTTAGTTGATGATGATGACGACGTCGAGTATATGATGATAACAACAAAGGCAAACCATGCTGCTACTACTACTAGCGTAAAAGCAAATGGACAGAGATGTAGTAAACAAGTCAGTCTGATCCAACTAGTAACTAGCGAACTGAACTGATAAAGAATGATGGCAAAACTGGTCCATAAAAATGTTCAAGAAATCATCAGAGAGCATACACAGCAGGAGAAAAAAAATAAATGCATTAGTGGCATTACGTTTGGAATGATAATATTTGATGATAATAATATACTAACCAGTAATGTCGCTGCACAGATTATAGTATGTGTGTGTGTGTACTGTTGAGGTATTTGCGATTTGTACGATTTTGCAATCTGCGTTGTAATTTTTTTGCTATTATGGCATCATGATAATATCAATAGCTCAATAAAAAGGTCGAGTCTGGAATTGAGGTATTTTTTAAAAAAATCGATGGAACTTCAAGTTACACTATTTAGTCACAATGTATCAATTACCTAAAGTACAAAAAAAGATGCATAATTTTTTGGTAAGACATGTTGGAAGAATGGATCAAATCGATAGTATCATTTTCAAATATTTAGCCTTTAACGGCGTCTGTTGCTACACTCTACACCTGATTTGGTAATAAACCAGAGAGAAAGATGTAAGTTACCCGAGTTACATAACAGCAGGTTAACTTACTTGTATGAGATTACGTGTACGAAAGTAAAATAGGTAAGAGCATTTACATGATCAGGCAAACAAAACTGGGTTTGGTAACTATTAGATAGCACACGCACACGCAGACATACAGAGAAAGATTAACATAATTAATGTAATGTAATAAACCCTGGTAGAGAAAAAAGTGAACGTCTGGGTAAATCTGGGAGAAAATGCAAATAGAGAGTACACGTGTGTAAGAGACATCATGTAAATAAAAGTGAAACTAATATTGGTTTTTTCGTTTCCTTCTGGAAGTGATATGCTCTTGCTAAGAGTAAATAGTAAATGGAAAGGGAAAATGTAAACAGAGGAAAGGAAGATGGGGAGGGGAGGTGGAGGAGGACTGGAAAAAAAATGATAAAAGGAAAACAGGTCAGATGTGACTATGTGACTTTTTTAGTATAACTTAAACGCAGCGTTTCTGGAAAGGGGGAGAGAGGGAGGCGAAGGGGAAAGAGGGAAGGGGAAGAAACGATGTGGCGAAGAATATGTTTCAGGAGAGTGATGATGATGATGATGATGATGTGGATGATATTCTACTAAACTCCAACTTTGTCGCATCCAACGTCAAGGCCGGTTTTGATATTGAAAATTCAAACATGAGTGGTGAATGAAGAATTATATGAATACAATTTTATAAAGAGCATAAACGTGGACATGAGTTCTCCTTCCCTCTCTCTCTTCTGTGTACATTTCTGTGTGTATGGGGGAGAGAGTGGAAGCAAGAAAGCGTATAAAATGCACTTACGCTGCGAATTTTGAACGACTTATTCCAATCTAATATACCTTTCATGTGTACTCAATGCCATCATCATCGTACCACTACTGGCATTCTTGAGTAAACTGAGTAAACGGGGATAAACTACAGTGCAGTTGGAAGAACGCAGTAATAGCTCCTGGCTAGAAAAGACGGAGGAAAATGGGGAAAGGGTTACCAGAAAGATATGCTCTCTCTCTCTCTCTCTTTACTTTTGATTATTAGTATTTATTTATATTTCTGTCATCTTTGTATAAGTCGTTATCATCACAACAGCATAGTATGATGTTGATGATGATGAAGTGAATGTACACTCAACTTTCCAGATTGTTCTTTTGAATCGCAAGCACGCTCCTTCTCCCTCTCGTCCTCCCCCCTCTCTCTCTTCAAGTCTTGAAGACAATAAAATGGAAAGAGCGAGCTCCTACTTCAAAAGCAAAACCTGAAACAACAACGGAGAACTGTGAAGGTCGTTTAATTCTGCTCCGGATTCGACTTGCAAGTGAAAATCTCTTGAAAAGAGGTCAACATGAGACAAGAGACAAAGTGCGGTATGTAGAGACACGATATATGGTTATATTCAATCTGTACACAAGTACGTGCAAATGTAGATAGGCACCAATATGCAGTGAAAAAAAATTGTTCCCTTTTCTCCAGTTTCCACACATATGCGCCGTTATTAGGTACCTACCTTAATTAAATGTCACCTTGTAGTAATAACTGGAAATTCAAGAACAATATTCAGATAATTTCTTTCTTGCTCTCTCTCTGGCTTAATTTCGACAGTATCATCATATCCCTACCACCTAACCTCAGTAGCTTTTCTGTGGATGCTTGAGTTTTGAGAAGGCAGAAAGAGAGAGTTTAGATTATGTGGGGAAATCACTCAATGTAAATTACTTCTTCCAAAGTTGTTTTGTACTTAATATATGAACTAATCTCTCCCTCTCCTTGTAAGGTTGTAATTTTGAGTGAGCCGTTAAGTTGGCGTTGCGTTGTTTGTTTTTGTTCTTTGTTGTTGTTACGGTAGTAGAAGCAATAAAAGAGCTATTAACGTAGGAGCGGCGGGGGAGGGGAAGAGTTAAATTGAGATGAAAAGTTTACCGTTATGCTTTTCCTTGGAGGGAATAAGAGGATGCCTGGAAAGTTTATACAACTGTATACAGGTTTTCATGAATAACGAATAAGAAAGTAATTTTTCATTATTGTTGCCGCTTGTAGGTGAATGGATGGCTGGATGGATGGAAGTTGACGGGAAAATAGAGGGGGAATAAGGATGGGATTGAGAGTATGTGGAGAGCGTGGAGGAGGAAAGACAGGTCGAGTTATTGACGATGATGACGATAGTGTGCAAAACTAGGGAAAAAACGGTATGTCGCTGAATGTTACACAAGCCGACACACGGGCAAAGAGAAGAAGGGAAGCCACTGGAGAAAAACGACAGTCGGAGGTAAAAAATGGGACGTTAGGTATATGTTTCTTGGTAACGTGTAAGCCGAGTTAAAAAAGACTCAACTTCACGTTGTCTCCCAGTCAGTGGATGGGATATGTGTGCGTTCCTCTTTGGAAGAAAACAGATGGGATACAAAGTGACTGCATAGGAAAAAAATGATGATAGGAAGAAAGTATAAAAAATGTAAATACTAATTTTTGTTCTGTAACTGCGTAGTGCCTATCTATTTGTTTGCCAAGTTTACTGGGGGAAAACGTGGGTGCAGAGAGAAAGCAGCCACACACTACCTGGTTTTCCAAGAAAATCTGCACAGATGGTTGAAATGCCAAATAAATCCCAGGAGTCATGCAAGTTTCTCATAGGTGACAAGTTATTGGATCATCCCCAGAGAGCTGCTGTTTGAGGATATTTGGGAAATATCCGGACTAAAGGCCAGTTTATGCAAAACTCCAATTTGTACGTTTAAAATATTCATAAGGGAGATGTGAAGGAAAAGACGGAAAATTATCTAATGGGCTAGAGGATAAGCAAGTTATCAATAAAATAACGCATTGAAAATTACAACGGTGGAGTGAGAAAGCCGTTATAACAGCCGTGTTCTCTCCCCCTCCGTTACAGGAATGTAATGCAAGAAAATAGATTTTTTGCCGTGTACTTGAAAAAAGCTGTGTTGCTGCAGTAGTGCCACTAGAAATTTAAAGGGGCTTCAGAAAATTGTTTGATGCTCATCTATGCTTGCCAGCCGATATAATTTTGTCTAATAAATATAAAATATTCCAGAGTAAACCACCATAAACCAGAGATGAAGATCTCTAGTCGTAAGAACCTACACTCCTTGTGTGTTATCTTGGTGACCTTGATTCGTCTTGCTCTCATTTCGTGTAGCGCTGCTGTATGTTGGGTTAAATATATTGCTAATTCAGGATTCGCAAGAAATATAATTACAAGTTATACGTTTCAATGATTCCATATCAACAACGCGGATATGGCGAATGGCGGTGGTAGTGTTTTACTTATTTTTATCTGCTGAGGGTAAATATGAGAATCGAGAGAACTTATACTTCCCCAGCAAAAGTAGAAAGTAGTTCTCCAGGTATGTATCGCCACATGTGTATATGTACACTTGGAGGATAGAAGTAATTAATAAATAATAAATAAAATGGTGTGAGCTTGTACATGCTCGTCTCAAAATATGCTGTCTTCTGAACAGGTCCGCCATGTGTTGTATGAGAGACACGCACGGAATCTCTATTAAATGGGCTAACTGACAATAATACCAGTTAAAGTGATAGTAATGAAGATACCCTCATCTTATAATTTTATCAAACAGAGTTGGACACCGGGTAAATATTGTATGCCCAAAACCCAGGATCATCTATCCGAGCATAGAGTATTTAGTAGTGAGATGCTGTATCATCATCATCATGATCAATCCAAGCCATCCGCAGCGTAGAGGAGGAATGTACGCACAGTTGTTTTCATCCTGCTCTGCGGGTAAGGGTTCCGGTTGGCACATATTTTAGCGAAAAATAAATATTTAAAAAAAACAACTGAAATACTTTACCTTTTTTAGAAAATGAACATATTTTCAGTGTGTACACTGGGATCAGTAAATACAAACTCGTACGAGCAAATATGCATATTGGGATACATGTGTTGGTGCTTGTTATGCAAATGATGTTTCTACATTCCTCAAGTGTAAGTTTATAATGGGAATGTTTTGTGCGTACGTTGGAAAGTCACGTGGAATCAAAATGTTCCAAAAGATGTGAAAGTTGAAATGAGAAAAGTTGTTTTTACTCGAGTTTATAATAGCTGATCGCTGCTAGGTTTTTGCTACTTCAAATGTTTGGTTAACTGTATTTACCTTTAGGAAGTTTTTATGCAGTAGCTATGAGATGTCTCAGATTTTTCACAAGCTAATCTAATCATTGAATTAACCCGGAATAAAATATGCTGGAACCAAATGAAGTTATTTTTATAACTTTATATATTTGTACTGTTAATAATGAATGCATAGTTAGTTGCGTATTTATATCCACACAGCAAAAAGTTTTTTTTTATAAATTTTTGTCTAGACTTTTTAATCCCCTTCAGCAGCAATGCAGCTTTGTCACAAAACTCAACTCAAAACTCCACAACGATATCCTCGTAACTCCAGCTCCAGCCTTGCTTAACTAGTACAACTCGTTTTGCACACTTATTGTTCTTCTCAACGATTATCAAGATGGCTGGTGGATGTTTAGTTTATGTAAATTTAGCAAACCAGCCTTTCAGCATCCAACAACAGCCAGACTTCAACACAGTCTACTCACGATCATCATCTCGATCTTACCTCTTATACTAACACAGCATAGCATACTCTTATGTTCTTGTTCACATTTTTTCTCGTCCTTGTCCATTTTTAGTCCGTCTTGCAATAATAACCCTTTAACTTCACAACCTCGCAGCGCTTTGTTTTGGTGGTTGTTTAATTTTTGCTTATTTAATTTACCTTTGAAACCTCCAGAGTTTATGTTTCGTTTTGCCTGAATATTTCGTCGTAGAAACTTGTTGACATGTGTCCAGGTGGTATCCATCGTGTTTTTGTATTGAAAACAGTCATTATTTTTATGTGCTGATGCGTTTCCGCACGTTAAAATAAAGTAATATCAATAATATCAATACAAAACCGCACGGCTGAAAATGCACAGAAAAGCAAGGTAAAAGGGAAGAGAGAATGGCAGTAATACTAGAAGCGAACGAGTGAGTAGTAGCGTTTTGGAGAGTGATAATATGATAATATGTTGCAGAGGTTTGTTTTGAGTTTAGTGTGTTCCTCACAAGGTCAACATCATATCTCTTGCTGTTACACATGGCAAGCTCGCAAGCTGTTAATGAGAGAGACTCAGAGAGACTGCCAATTATTCGCGATCAACAGAGCTACAGCTTTTCTATAAGTTTCACATGAGAGGCAGCTTTTTCATGGCAACTAAACGTCCAAGCCGCTTTGATTTAGAGGAGCTACTTATTATCTGATGATGATGATGATGAAAAATGCTCCGCTGCTACTACGACTAGAACTAGTTGTACTAATGACTGATTTCTTTAAGCACATGGCGATGGCCATTTGATACAGA
>JAHZNB010001694.1:0-30335 GCA_027744295.1 Callyntrura guangdongensis
CGTCCAAACCATAACCTAAGACTGAAATTGCAGGAAACAAATTATTTTTATCATATGACTTGCCAGGAACATGCAAATTTTTAAAGAACGCCAGACTAAAGAAATTAAAGAAAAAAGAAGATAATATGAGTCCATTCAGAATCATCTCGCTTTTTACTCATTAAATGTTGAATGTTAATCTCAATTAGTCATTTAACGAAATACATGCATATTATTATTGCCAGGCTCACAACGAGTAATGAAAGTTGTACCTAGCAGTCATTGAACCTCAACATGCTCTATGCATCGAAACGTAGTCAGTGACAGGTATCTCGTTGAGATTATTCGTGCAGGTATTTAGACTTGGTCAAGTAAAGCGCATTTCTTGTCACTTCTTAGTTCTTGTGAGAAAGCCAAACGCTGCATTTTTCGGGGAATGCTGCTACAATGCTTGATTTAGTTTTGATATAACACCACAGATGCGCTACAAATTTGTATCACTTATTGTGCGTTGCATGTGCACGAAGATCTGAGGGATTGTTACTCATGACCACATTAAACACGAGATGAGACACTGCACAGTACTTATTCCGTCTGAGAGGATGCCTTGATTGTAATGATACAATCATCACACATTTTTTAAAGTGCAAAACGTTTCGCACACTCGCGGTAAAATTGTTGCTTTGTTACATATAAAATGAAGTTCTAATAAAGAGAGCCGTAATAATTATGCTACAATAAATTACACAAAAAAGTGTTTGGTATTGGTGTGAGATGTATTTGCCAGATGAGGAAAACCCTTTTAAAAGATTTACCTGCTTTGCAGCTAAATATTTTTTTTGCGAGAAAAAAATGGTGCGTTGGCGATCAACAAAGTAGATAATAAATATTTTTGTCGCGTCCCTTTATCTTGATTACATTTTACATAAACATTACCATCATCAGTCAGCCAGTCGACTTACAGCCGTGTGTGTGCTGACACAGGTCAAAGTATATAAAATGAAGCATGTCTGTGTGTGTCTGAAGAAATTCATCGCGTTACAACAATTGCAAATATTCACTGCCCATTTATTTTTTTTCTCATTCCTGTTTCTTTTCTCTCTGATTTCTGTAGATTTTCTTGTAAGCCATGCATCTGCAAAAGTTGACCCTGTTGACCATTTGTATGGGTATGGCCGCCATGGCTGCCCCTCAAGCTCAGCAACTTCAAGCTCAACCACAGGTACGCAATAACAATCGACTTTTCTTTGAAAAATCTGACAATGACGCTATGATATCCTCATCAGCCGCACCAGCAAAGTGCTGACTACCCATCCTGAGTGAGATGACCAGTTTTACCAAGAAGAATAAAAATTTGATGCTGTTGCTCAATCGTGAATTGCGAAAGAACGAGAAAAAATCACTTTAAGAATTTGTTGGCGTATTCTACTACCACGCATTTTACATACATAATATACAATACGCATACAACATTATTCGTTGCCTGCTGCCTCAGGCATCCGTCAAAGGAAAGTGGGTCATTCACCACCATCCATTTCACTGAACAGTGAAATACGCAAAAACTAAACGATACATTGCTCAAAATGAGAGACAGAGAAAGATAATGTCGAAATGAAATTTATCATTAAGGCAACATAACTGTCACAGTTTTCACCAGAGCGTTTGCTTACACCAAAACATTCATTGTTGTACAACAACATCATCGTACAGAATAGAATGATGCAGAAAAAGTGAAGCAAGGAAAGGAGGAGTGGTTTCTCGAATGCACGAATGAGTTTATCATCGAATGCAGTTTTGTTAAATATTACAAAGTTACCCTATGTTTTATTTATATAGGCTCAAGCCAGTGCTCCAGTTGCTCAGAGTAGAGATGCCCCAGTGTATTCTGATTCTTCATATGCAGCCAGTGGTTACCAACCTGCAGCATCTGGACAATATGCCAATGGTGCAACTGCTGCCTATTCTCAACCTCAAGCTCAATACGCTGCAGCCGCCTCGACGCAAGGAGGTTATGGCCAGCCAAGTGGAAATGGAAACGGAAATGCCGGCTATTACTATTACTACTACCCAGTACAGGTAAGAAAGATTAACGAAAGAAACGATTAAAGAAAAAGTTACGATCAAAATATTTGAGTAGTATGAAATTCTACAAAATGCATCGACAATGCTCTGCCCTTATATGCACGATATTTGCATGGCAAATTAAATTAATCATTTCAGTCCCATGTAATGATATAATACGATGAATCAGGAATGAAAGAATTTACACAACATCAACCACAAATATATTTTTGGCGGTAAATTAAAAAGAAGAAAGTCGGTGGAGTATGATCGTAGGAATGCAATCAAAGTGTTGACATATCA
The DNA here is from genome assembly GCA_027744295.1 of Callyntrura guangdongensis. Lineage (NCBI taxonomy): Eukaryota > Metazoa > Arthropoda > Collembola > Entomobryomorpha > Paronellidae > Callyntrura > Callyntrura guangdongensis. The sequence continues at coordinate 2,344 of JAHZNB010001694.1, forward strand.
GCGACAAGTAAAGCGTTTTGCTGTTACCATTTTTATTGTCCGTATAACGACATAATAAAAAATGTCCTGCAAGGTCCCATTATGCCACTAGTGTTACTGACATGACGACAATATTTGAGAGATGCTTTCACACAGTCAAACCAAGCAGTCTGATGAGTAACATTTTACGTTTTCATAGAATGATTTAAAAAACCTTTGTGTGAGTCCCATTATGCCACTAGTGTTACTGACATGACGACAATATTTGAGAGATGCTTTCACACAGTCAAACCAAGCAGTCTGATGAGTAACATTTTACGTTTTCATAGAATGATTTTAAAAAAACCTTTGTGTGGTTTATGTACTGTAGGTTGACTATATTGCCTTAGCTGGTGTTTATGGTAAAGTAGTAGCACAAAAATTTTTCTGTCTGTTTTATGTACATTTTGTACTTGCCTCTCTCCGCGTGTATAGTGCACCACATTCATGCCCAAATATTAACTGAAACAGAAATTGGCTAAGAAGTTGAAGCATTATTGTTATAGTAGAAACGGTGCCTGTTTTCATTGTCTAGATTCGAGATATGTACATTATTATGCAATCTACATGTTTCTCTGTTTATAATACCTACTTTCATTCTTTCTCTTGAATAGGAATCGAAAAACTGACTATGCCCCATCCACTCTGAAAGAAGCCTACCACCCAGCCGACTCTTACGGAATTGATCCTTTGGGAATCATTTCTGTACTAGCCATCGCCGGATTAGTTATCGCTGGATTGGCTCTGCTCTTCCCTGGATGGGCTTATGTAAAAAGCGATGAAAATGTTTACTACAGAAGCAACAACGGTAAGTTTTTTCTACAGTATTCTTAACATCCATCCACACAGTTTCTACTAAGCCAAACGAAACAGGCGATATTATCGCAGAAATAACATCCATTAGCTATAATATCGTTATTAGACCAAGTGTGTAGTAAAAGTTGCCTACCTTCTGTAGAGAACATTTTGTTGATACGTATGTAGGTATATTCGTTTCGTTGTCAGGCCCTGAATGAAAGACATGAAACGTATTAAAAAGTGGAAGACGAGAATAAAAATTACCTTTGTGCAATGTGAATTTTAGCTATTTACTTGTCGAGTCGAGAGACGTAAACGAAGGTGAAAACATACAGATTTCCCTACCTCCTCTCCTACTGATTACCTGTGATATTGATGGATATAATGTATTACCGTTCACTCAGTCTCAATCTCAAAACTGTATGTTGGCTGGATGTCTCAATTTGGTTGTATAAGAAATGAACCTATTCGGGTATGGTACAGAGTAAAGACGAAAACCTGGCGTGGTGCTGGGAGTGGTGGATGCCATAAATACTGAAAATGGCAGATAAAATGAAAACTCGTATCAAAAGTGATGGAAATGTCGCTTGTCTATCGGGAAAAAGTAAAAAGCGTAGAATTGCAATTTATCTAAGCTTAGTAATAATATACCATCCCCTAACCATTTGGTTAACTGCCGATAGTCAGTACGAAATGAAAGTTTGAGGGGATAAATGCGGGATTAGTTCATGAATTTTACGTTTGATTTTTGTGTATTCAAAGTTTTTTGAATTCGCAAACGGAATCAATAACATCTTTGACGTAATATTGAGTGAAGAATCATAAAAGAATCCTTCAGTACAGTTTTAATATAGTCAGAATTGCATTTTGGATTAAACACGGGTGATAAGTATGCTCTTGGGTGACGATCATGATCACACACAGAGAATTATGCCCAGTAATAGGTTTAGATATGTCATATGATGAGATATTTTCGACGCAATTTATTTCAATATCCATTTTTATGCTTTCACACACCGCCTTACGCAGANCAGTAATAGGTTTAGATATGTCATATGATGAGATATTTTCGACGCAATTTATTTCAATATCCATTTTTATGCTTTCACACACCGCCTTACGCAGAAAGCAGGGAATATAATACGGAATAGCACAAATCCTATCCGCTTGCCTTTCGTTTAGCTTTGCTGTGAATGGCCAATAAACAAAAATGTTTCCTTTTCCCTTTGTCTATTAGGATCTCCAAGCTTGTTGGGATTGAACAAAGAAGACTTCCTCACATTGACAAGTCTGGTTCTTGCTGCCATTGAAGGAGAAGATTGTGTCGAGAAAATGATGTGTGATGCTAGCAGATTGGTAAAGAAGGTGAAGAAGGCTGACACTTTCCTCAGGTAAATACGACGGTTATGTTATGATATCATGTTTTATTAGCTGCCTTGTTTATCCTATTCCTATGATTCAATATCCGACTATCGCTAGTCACTGCTGTGTGGCACAAACAAAATCTGGATGAAAGCTGTCTTTTATGAGAAAGAAACTTTTCTGTTTGGCAGGATTGGCTAGAATTATGTTCAATTATCCCCTAAAATGCTAGTAAAATATTAACACATAAAGTTAATACACACGTATTGATAACAATGATGAATGATTCTACATAAGAGGTGCCAAAATGCTACGAATTGCGCAGTCAATGAACATTTTAAAAATTGAATAAAAACAATGTTTCTTTGTACACACGTTTAACTTGGTAGGAGTTCCCCTTTCAAAACTCAAAAGTAACACAAACGAGTACCCACTCGACGATGCTAGTTAAACCAGAGAGTTCATTATAGCTGGTGTTGTTGTTTCTCGCTTAGGTTTTTTGTGGCATACAAATTGCTAACGGTTTGAAGCTCGAGCAAAACTTTCTCTTTTTTTGTTTCCTGTATCAAAATGAAAATATCTTTGTGAACTCTAAGCCCTCGTAGTATTTTGCAACTGCAGCAGCAGTAACAACAATAACAACAGAGAGCGAAAAATAATAGTTGGTGCTTTGTATTTCAATCATCAAGATAACTTGATATCATCCTTATATCTGCTTATGTAAAGGTTAAATTAACATTGTTATGCCAATTAATAATAGGAATTGACTGTGATGTTCGTCATCAAAACTACATTTTATGAAAACGTTAAAGAAAGTGAAAATGATACGTGATACGCGACTTTTTAACTTTTACCTCTCTGTCTGACTTTATATCATTAATCATACAGCGTGCGTACACACGTACTACGTACGTAACAATCCTTCCATCCCTTTGCAGCTTGGTTGATAGTAAAAAAATAATTGGTGTCATTAAAATGAGTTTTAACAACGCACTGTATTTTTGTGATGATTTCAGGATTATGGAAGACTTTGCCCCCACCTCTGTATCAGGCAACATCAAAAAGCTTCGCACAGCCATGAAGAAGGGAGATGAATGTAAGAATGTTAGTTGCGGAAAGAAGAAGATGCTGTAGATATTTAACTTTTAGGCCAAGTAACTCATAAGTAGATAATAAATAAATAAGTAATAAATACACAAATAATATATTAAACTCACAACAGAAAATATGAAGCATAATTTTGTATGTAAATTAAGTAAGTCCAAGACGACTGTCTGTTGATACGACTACGTGTCTTTTGTACTTTGTACTGTGAATACTATACCTACTGCTATCGTTCCTCTTTCAACTTCTTACTTGATATTCATTTCCTCTTATGGGACATAAATATTGTATGACTATTACAACAAGCGCGGAATTATTGCTACGATTTTACCGTCATTTCCCCCTTCTCTTCTTCTGAGAAGAAGAAAGATAGGAAAACGTGAATAAATTGAGAGCACATACTTTTCATACTGGCTAAAAAATTACTGACAAAAAACTACACGAGTTCTGATGAGAGGCTTGTAAACGTAAGACGTACCACAGTTTTTTAAAACAGAAATTTACCCAAATGTACAGAACGGAAGTGTTTTCTTGTGAAAATTACTTGCAAAAACTCACAAGAGCTTTCTTTTCCTCAACATTTACTTATTAGCAGGTTGCTACAAAGACCAATGAAACCCTGATGAAATGATACGCAACTTTTTTTCTTTTTGACCTTTTACACTACCCTGACCTTGCTTTCTACAACGAAACATCCTTATGAAAACGTACATGTATTTCGTAGGATGCATATAGTTTTGAATCATAATCTTTGCTGATCTAAAATCGAAATAATATGGAGGATGATAGGACGATGCGTGTTACCGTTACCTCAGATAGGTGGAACGTGATTAGGTGAGGATTGACCCTGTTTGCTATAACGGATAAGAGTTTATAAACTAATCACAATCATAATACAATATTAGACATAACTCAGCTCAAATTCTTTAAGTATATTGTTTTTACAGAAATAACGAGATGAAAAATATACAAGTGTATTTTAAGTTAAAAAATACAAGCATACCTCACAGTTTGGTAAAAAGGATATTAACGTATCTGACATTCTGTGATAACCAAGTTGTGGAAACCTCAAATTATCATGTGCAATAATAACTGAATGAAAGTACTACACCACAAATAATGATCTTCCCCACTTGTCTTTTAGGGTTGATCCATTGGCCACGAAAATGAGCTTTACCAATAACCTTTTATGTATAATTTGCTAATGAAGATATCAAGACATTGTGCACACACACTACACACATGTTTAAGCATTTCCCTTCATTTTTTATCCGGGCTGATCAAACTTTTTATTAAAGTGTAGATAGGGCTGGGAATTGAGATGATGGGATGGTCAGTCAGATAATCGTCACAGATAACAACAACGAAAACACAAAATAGCCAATAAGTCTAACCACATGTAAAAGCGATTTTTTCTGCCAATTGCCATTACTATCACCTTTATTCAAGTGTGAGCCTTTGTTGCGTGTTGATATCTCGTATAAAATAAAAGAGAAAATTACGACTGACCACGCTCTTGGGATGCTAGTTCAACTCATCGTTATTATGATTCATCACATAATCTCTCTCATCATGTTCCTCCTATTCTCCCGCCATCAGCATTGTTATAATTGCAATATTTAAAAAATATAATGATTTCGATCAAACTGATTATTACCTCTTTCATATAATCTGCATCATCATCTTAATCCCATATTGTATTCAGCTGTTGAATAGCTAACAAATGAGTGGTGACTTTCGTAGACTTTTACTTTAAATAACACAAAAAGATAGTGTACTGTTATTATTATTATTCTATTTTAATATTGTTATTATTTTAAATAATGTATTAAACAAGTTAAGATTATGTGCATCATTCATGGCCGCTTTAGTTGCTTTTTAGAAATACACAACTTGCAGAATAATGGTGCAAAAAAGTTGCTTTCACATGGGTGTTTGTATGTAGACTTTCTATATTTGAAAATGCAAAAAAAACCTAAATTGCAATTTGGTTTTTCTGATTATGATTGATCCTCAATTTCCAAATATCATCATCAATCAAAGCGTCTATCACTAACTGAAGATTGTATATTTTAGTAAAAAAAAATCTTAACAACTATATGACAGAGACTCATATTTACTCTATACGCGGACAATTAACAACAGGCTTCCTTATCAACAAGCTAAGCTGATACTAAAATTGAACACGAAGAAAGTAGCAAACATTTTCAAACCTTATTATGGACAACTTTAACTAAATGATATTATTATTTTATTATTTATTTATAACGTAATAATATAATTTATTCTGCACCTCATGCAATAAAACTTTCAGACAATAAACTGTAGACCCTGTTATGGCGTGGTAGAGTTACATGAAACTAACATTTAGACATTAAACTCTGCAATCATTTTAGAAGCACCTCATCAATCAATCCCAGCAGTTTACTTTTTGTTTACACAAACGTCCAAGCTTAAATGTTTTACGTGTATTTTTCGAATTGCCCAAGTAGTTTAATTATAGTTCTCAAACAAATTGTTGTTTGTCAAACAAAATTTACAATTTAGTAAAGGTACTATAATATATAATTTATATGAAGTGAGCAGTATACTTCTGCCATAAGGTGTCAGATCTAGTTGCATAAATATCTATAAAATTTATTTATTAAACTGGATGTAATGTAAATATTAGGTCGAGTTAGGTACTAATTAAGATTGCCACATTGTATGCCCTTGTTGAAAGAAAAATTAAACGGAAATATATTACTGCAAATTTTAACTTGATTCTTTCCAATATTATTTTTACACTGGTGTTTGCGTTGACAACTTGGTTTCAGTGTGTGTGGCTTTACAAGCATAACCATTGCATGTTGCTGTAATCTGCATTGAAATGTTGACAAGAATTGTATTTAAAAATATATATGATGAACATTATTCAAATTTCTTCAGAGAAATGGCAAAAGATGTTTTCAAGCACAAAAAGGCAACTGGCACACTTTTCATTATGATGGTAATATCAGTTACCTATGTACACATTTTAACAATTTAAATGTGTAATGTCTGCCCACCCGAAAGCGACGTAAGCATAATTAAAGCAGAATCGAGTAGAACGAGAATCAATAAAAATAAATTTCACTTTAAACTCGGAAGGCTAAGATAGTAAGTAAGTATGTAAGATTTATTATTTATTATAATGGGGCTTTGCTGCTGCTTCTCTGTTTGTTCACATTTGTTCAAATGAACACAAATATATATACCATTAATATGCAGAAATTGCTAAAATATTACAAATTCAAAATATGATACGTTTTAAAATTACTCTGTGTTGTCATGCTAAGGAAACGTCGGCGTCATTAGTCTGCTGTCAGTAATACCGACGGTGTTATCTTTCCGCTCGACGCTTGAAGGAAAATGCAACGAAGAAAACCTTACGTGACGTGACGAATTAACCCATTTTATATACAGCAAACACGACTCTCACCGTTCCATATTCATTCTTTTCAACATTATACGCTTTTGATGTAATTCTTATTCTATGAAAAAAATCACTCATTCATTTAATAATTTCTGCTGATTGATCTTTGAACTGAATACTTTATTTTTATAGCTTCCTCAGAGATTTCCGTCATTTTACTATGCATGTCGTTGAGTAAAAACAATAAACCTTCCATTTCGTTTCTCTGGCTGAGTTTTTTATTGACGTTTTTATGCAGCTTCCTTTAAAACAAAAAGTCAGCCTGCTTGGTCAGGTCAGCGTATTCTAACGTATACCACAGATCTTTGTTAAGATTTTTTCTTTACTTTAACTTCTGCACGTCTCTTAAGATGTATTTCAGCCCTTGACTGACATATCATTAGAAAGCCCATAAAAATCTATATCGATTGATATACCGATCACTGGTATGCCGATAATTTTCTTATGAGATAATTGAATGCAAAACCAGCTTAACGTTCTAGAATTAGCCTACATATGCCCCCTTTGATATCATGCAATGTCCGTTGGTTGATTTTTGGTTTCGGGCCAGCAATCTTTCCTTCGATTTTGGACATGGTGCTGGTGCATGCTGCAAATAGTGCCAATGAAGATTTTGGTTATTCTGGTGAACTAGTGGCTAGATGATGCTAAACATTCCATACGTTTATGCTGATACTAACACTGTAGAAGTGTTTCGTGGTATTGAGCGTTGACCTTCTGGTGAAATTTTTAAACTAGAAAAACCTTTTAAAGAGAACTATTTCAAACGCTGGTATCATTTTTAAATCAAAACCGAAAAAAAATTTAGTACATTAAACAAAAATAATAGTTTTTTTCAATTTTCTTATTATTATAGGGGGAATAAATAGGTATGTATGGATAAATAGGAATATGTAGGTATTTATGCGATAAAACTTGACAAAATAGACATCAAAATATGCAAAAATGTCGTTTTTAATTCTTCTATACAATATACACACATGTATATTGTATAGAAATATGTAAAAATATGTAAATATGTAAAAATGGAAATTGGATCATGGAGTTAGTAGATTCTTGTTAGGTTATTTTTACGAAAAGGTTAAACGTGTTAAAACAAAAATAGAATGTAATGCAAAAGGCTACTCGTACTAAATATCAATTTTGCTAATTAAACCTTCATGTCATACTTTCTGTCTTCTATTGGAGCTACTTTTGCTTCAAAACAACTTTTACCCATAAGAGTCAATTGGTCAGTCTCCGTCTTCATGTGTGTACATATATTTGTTGCGGTCAATAATAAAGCTACAAAGTCATAGTAACAAAATGACGATGTGATCACTTGATTTGCGATCAGATCAACAAACCCTCCAAACATCCCTCCAATCATCTCAAACGGATTGTTTCAATTTCAATTGTGTAATTGATTGGTGAAACAAAACTTCAAAATTCGTAACCGTTACTGAGCAAGGCTGGACAGGCTTCCGGAGGTCAAAGGCCAAAATCAGGCCTCCAACCTTCGGAACCGGAGTCGTAAAGGCCTAGAATCTTGTCGGAGGCAGGAGTCCTGGAGGCCGCCGGAGGCATGCCCAGCCTTTTTACTGACTGAAGGAGTACATTCGAAAACCTGTGGGAGCCAGACCATATTCGAAAACTCGGAACATTTTGAAATTCTAATTTCGCCAATAGTTTCCTCATCCCGTAGGCTCCCTTGGGAATGATTTTGGAGTTTCCAGGTGAAGCCATGTAGCACCCACAGGTCTTCAAAAAGTTCACTCAGTGGTAACTTAGTAACGGTTAGGAATTCCGCAGTTGTTTTCGCAAATCGATTACACATTCCCTGTGGAATTGGTGAGAGGTTTGGAGGGGGAGTTTCAGGGAGAGTTGATCACAAATCAAGTGATTACCTCGTCACTTTGCTGCTATTACTTTGTAGGTTTATTTAGTCACATAATGGAACTAAATAAGATTTCTATTGTGTCCGCACGTCAGTCGTGATAACTCTTTGAAGAGAAACGATTTTGAAATTCTGTTTTCGCCAATAGGCTTGATCACTAGCTCGGATGAGTTCGAAGATGGGCATCTGGGGTCAACGGGGGGGATCACTTAAAATTTCAACATATGAAAATTGACATATATGGCTGAAAGTTGATGTATGTACAGATACATAATTGATAGTTATCAGGGATACGGGCATGTGAGAGAATTTCATGCCTGGGAAGGTCCGTCCTTTAAAATTCTTCCTAGCATTTCCATTCTTTGGAATGGTCCTCGTTGAGAAACATTTTTAGTCAGATTTGTTTTCTTTAAAATTTGGTTATTTAGAATAATTTATTTTAATAATTTGCTTGTTTAGGAAAAAACTGGACATGAACTTCGATGACTTACATCTTCGTTTGGTAGTTGTCTACAATTTTTGTCTTGTCGTAGTCGTTCTAGGGTACAGTTAGTTTTAATTCTTTGTTTTCGTCTTGACCATAAATATATCATTACAGTGGAAGCAGCCAATTCAGCTGCTTTACTATAAATTAAAGTACAAAAGGAAATTAAACTTCAAAGAAAAGAGTAATCTGTGGCATGTGGTAAAGTGTACTGGAGGTGTGTGAAAAATAACTGTATTGGAAGGATTGTACGAAAAACCGATGAAAACGTTAGTTGAAGGAAAGCCTCATATTTGTCTTGTTACCGAAACAGTGTACACCAACCCTAGCTATAGAGTCAGGATAATATTATTCCTCAAGATAGTTGAGCGAAACATAAGTTATTCATGAACCGTCTTAAAAACCAGGGCCTATTAGATATACAAAAAGGACTAGAGAAGTTAGCGAGGACATAACTGAGATATGCCAAACGGCAAAATGAAATAAATAAACTGGCACAAACAAAAACATCCGGAAAGTAACATTGGTTTTGATAAACAATAAAGCAATTCCCAAGTTTTACGTACGTCCACCCACGACGAAATAAATAATGTAGAATTTAAAAAAACTATTGTTGTGTATATGATTGTATTGACAAGTTATTTTCTAAATAAAAAATTCTAAAATAAATTATTCTGAATAACTAAATTTTAAAGAATACAAATCCGACAAAAAATGTTTCTCAACGAGGAGCATTCCAAATGATGGAGATGCTTAATCATGGAAATACTAAAGGATGAACGTCTGAGGATAGATTTTCTCAAACCTGAAATTATGTTTAAGATGCTATATGGACTTGCGTTAACTGGTGCTCACCCATCCTTTAACATTGGCATAGTGTGCATTATATGAAAATGTTTACGTATGTGTAACTGTTCTGTTATGGACAAAAATTGAAAAAATGGTTAGCTGTTTTCACCAATAGCATTTGTGTGCAGTTCAGTAAACGTAGTTGCAAAGAAACAAATATTACAAAAACACGCTCTTATATTATATATTGTTTACATTTATTTCACTCGGTATCATGAAATTCTCACAAATACATAACTGGAACATGCCCTTATGGGAGACAAATATAACTAAAAGATATATACATAGCGAAATACAGTAATATGGAATCAACATAAAATTTTAAAGAATACAAATTTTTTGTACAAAAATGTATGAAAAGGAAACGAGATACATAATAATCCACACGTATTACAATCTCTGGGCAACATAGTTACCGTTTGCACCTTCAATTACATGTATGATCGATAATAATACTTCTGGTTGCAAATTAGTTGACAGTTTGGAAGCATATTACTTTGTACTAGCAAATAGCGACAATGCACAGCGCGATTACAAAAATTAAAAAACAACATATCGTTTAAATAAATCCCTACGGACCGAGAAGAAATACACGTATAATATGAAAATATTGTCAAATATGACTCGATGGGATCAGTGAATGAAACATGTTCGAAATTTTTTTTAGTTACAAAGAGAAATTATTAGCACACAAAAATAAAAACAGTAATTAATTATTACTCTCATACTCATAACACTTTCAATGTCGGTAATAACATATGAATATGGTATGTAGTTCGTTTACACATTAACACGTATAAACAAAGAACAGGGATACGTTACATATACACGAAGGTCAGTAAATAAGCACATTACAATGACACTTTGATCCATTCTAAATGAGACTCATTTCTAAACTGCAGTTACAATGATAATAATGCGACATATAACAACAGGAAAGAAGATCGTACTTATAATATCAACCATGCAATACGACAATGATTTCAGTTCTTGTTTGCATTCAATTTCATTGATGACATGCTCTTTGCCAAAGTTTTGGGGCCCGACTTGGTTTTTTTCTTTTTTGGTTTTTCTGGCAGTTTTTTACCCTTTGCTTCGTCCAGTTTGGTTGAAAATTTCTCAACCGTCTCCTTGCTTAGCATTAATTTGCTTCGAAGCTCCTCAATTTCAGCCCGTACTATTAATTTAGCAGCGTTGATCTTAGTCATGCTGTCTGCCATGTTGCCTTCAACTATAAAGTATCCGAAAATATATTCAAATGTTTTAAATCAGCGGTACGCAACATGAATAATTGGTATTAAATTTTTACATAAATAAATAAAATATTCATTGTGCACATACAGTTTGTGTGATGCTTGTACACACCACTCTTTTGAATTGGTTTCAAATTTTCCAACAATGACTTCATGTACCTCGTCGGTTCCTGAAAAACGATTTCATCATACGACTCAGATACGACTGATCGACGGGCATTAATAGGGTCCGAGCCGTTAGTGTCGTCGGTGTTGTCAAATAGCTTCAATGAATGATGAACAGTAACCTGATAAATGTTAATACAAGCTGTTCATATAATCTAAATTAACACCACTGAAGAATACAAAACACTTTAAATTACACACACACAATACATTTGAAATCCGTGAAGTAAGATAGTACGATGGAAGTAATCAACAATGTTTTAATCGATGTAAATAATACGAAACTATTTATCATAACATTTGGAACTTATAAATGATAGAGTGTAACAAATAAAGTTACTTTGACCCTGCCACCAAAATCTGGACCAAACTCTTCAGCAGCCTGGCTTGACGTAGATGTAGATGGAGAGACATCCATTGTTCAGACGTCGCATTAACCGATTAACTCAATAAATATGGTTAAGTCTTAAGTGGAAGCAAACAGTATCGAGTTAGATTTACGTTGTTTCCTGAATGGAGTAAAACAACAGAATGTATTTATAGTTACATGAGTATTTTTGGAATGATAATTGATTTATTATTATGCTAAAATTCTTCGCTTTATTTCAAGTCAAGATTGCATATCCACAAACATAAGGTTACGAGAAAAATATTTGGTCCGCCGAATTATGACGTCAAAAAGATGGTTGCAGTTTTTAAGAAAATCATTAGTTTACATGATTAAAACCACTCATTGAATAGAACAGTTAGAAATTTACCTTTCTGTTTACCTCTCTGACGAATGTTCAACCAATCTTTGGATTAAAGCTTTTTAATTAATGTTACCCTACAGCAGTCAAGTAATTAGTAATTGCACCAAACGCACAAGTCTTGTTGAAATGAATTGCACTTCAACCAAACCAGAAAGCGAATGGGAGACGTTCTCGTTTTTGGTTGTTATTACGCACTTGTAGTAGGTGTTAGCTGTTTACAAAACTCTGTTGTCTCTTTTAGTGCTTTCCATGTCGTTTCTTTTGTCATATGTTTGTTGTTTATTTCTCCGAGTCGACTCCAGGATTTCCTATACTATCAATGCTACCACCACACAGATTTGATTTAGTGCGTCACACAATAAAGTAGCCAATGCCAATGCACCTTCTTGCTAGATTTCTGTCGCCGCCAGACCTGTGTAGAACACCTGTGTCCAGATTTAGGATCGGACCGGAGTCTTGTTGGTGTCCGGTGTCCTTGATGTAGGTCGATGTCACCGGTGTATATAGGGGGCAAAAGGGGGCACGTGCCCCTCCAAATGGCCAGCGCAAGGAAAATAACAACTTTTCAAAAATTTTGATGAAATTAGAACTTTTCTAATTTGTCAATTTCTGGGGTCGTTTGTGAGAAAAATGTTGCGCTGAAAAATCCAAATTTTGACAATTTAACCTTTCAAAATTGTAATTTTTAGGATATTTTGATCCCTTGTTTTCCGTAATTGATACTTAAAATGGAAATTTCGAAGAATCAACCTTTAAAAAATTTCGCGCTTCGCCCGAGCCCACGTCATTTGTCTTCATTTTAAGCCTGTGCCTCCCTCAAATTCTTGAGCTAGCTACGTGCCTGGTCAATGTCCTTGAGTAGGTCGGTGTCCGGTGTCCATGGGAACTTCCTGAAAATATATACCGGGAAAAAACGATTTTTGACCCCTCCCCCCACCTTGTAACAAAAACGTAACGGCAAAGCACAACCCCCCATCCCTTGCATAACGCGTAACACTATACATAGTATGTATTACATACATACGTATTACATATGTAATACACTAGGTAAGCCCGAATTCCCGCCATATATTGCAGGACCATCACAGCCAAGTACGACCGAAGTAGTGGTGCCATCCGCAAGTAAAGTTGGGCGTCGCGTTCCCATAGGTAAGGTTAATACAATAATAAGGACCTAGTGGTCCTATTGTGTATGAGGACCTAGTGGTCCTAACGTATAATACTAACATGTTTGTTGTGCTTTTAGTACCTGCGTCACAACCAAAGGAACGGGACAATTTACGGGATTCCAGTGTTGTTGATGTTGGGAGAATTACTAAGTTTTTGGATGTCATCAATCGTTTGCATGAGGAGTTTCTCGGAGATGAACCTGATGACGATGACTTCGATGTTATCCCAAATTACATCCCACGTGAGGACCACGCCACCAATGAAGAAAAAGTTGGCAGCCAACGTGGAAGCCGGTCATAAGGCAAGGGATAAATTTAATAGCCGTGAACGACCACAAATGCCTACACCGAATAAAAGGAGTGGTAATCGAAAGCGCAAGCTAACCACAGAAGAATCAGACTCTGAACCTGTAGAAGCGGCTGTTGAAGCGGTTGCTGAGGCTGTTGAGGCAGAATTCATGGCGGCTGCCACGGCAGCAGAAGAAGGTGGCAGCAGTTGTTAATTAAGAATTTCTAAATTTATTCTTTTATGAATTTATGAATTTATTCAGACTAAAATAAACTTTGATAAACAAACTTTTGTCGCTTTACTCTTATTTATCATATTTCAGTCATACTAATTTTCATACTCACTGGGTAGGACCATGGGGTCCTTGTAATTCCGATATAGTAGGACCAGTGGGTCCTACTTATTTTTATATTCCTGATTTGAATTTTTGTCAGGTATTTCAGCTCTGACAGTATTATCAATTTTATCTTCTGTATTCAATTTAGAATATTTATCTAAAAATCAGAAGAATATGGGCGTATGGTAGTCCTCTTTTTTTTAAATTTAATAACGTACACGTAAGCCACAACTTTTCCAAATATTCTTCCGTTGTCATGTTTTATATCATTTAGAATGCTTTTTAGTTTCATCTTAAACACTCTGGCAACCAAATCTGGTCGATGTTAGGCTCTTTGCCATGATTCTAAATTCTCTTCTAAATGTACTTCTGTCCATCTAGGATTACAGGTCACAGTAACGAAAAGATCTATCTTTCCGTAGGTAGTAACAATCGACATGGCATCTTGATAATTCTGTTGCATATACCTTGGATTTCCTTGAAATGACGAAGGAAGTATTACAACACTTCCAGGCTTTTTGCCTTGAGCTTAAGCTTCTGAAGTAACATAATCTTGGAAGCCTTTAGGCATATCTCCTCTCCATTCTTCTTGATTTTGCGTGATGTGGCTCAATCTATTGGCTTCCATCTTTACATACGCGTCAACAAAATATTGTTGTGTCAATTTTCCACCATTAAGGAATGGATCGAACTCATCTCTGTCGGACAGAATATAACAATAATAATCAAGTTATTCTCTTCTTTCCTTTCAATGTTGATTTTTCCAAGTCACTTCCCCAACCTCCTTGGCCAAAAGGGTAAAAAATCGGATAAATCATTGAATAAAGCTGTTTATGCAAAACATCTATTCGTTTCATACCCTTGTTCTGATCTCCTGGCTTTGGTTTTGTGTAAACAGTAGATCTGTCTCTAACGGCGGTCTCCGTCTTTATTCTAAAAAACAACTGCAACTTCATTAGCAGCAGCTGCATTGAAGCGCCGTTTATCACTTCTACTGTCAGTAAAAATTGCCATGGCTACTTCAGTGCATGGTGTTCCATTAGCTTCGGCGTCTCGTATCGATTCTAATTCGACTTCGTGTAACATTCGAAACGTTGAACACAACGTGTTATTCTTTTCAAAGAAATCTGCCAATATGTTGAACACAATCGGGTTCACATTTTTGTTTGCAGAATTCATCATGCGCTGTTCATTTGCTCCTGTGTATCAAGAATATACAGCTGAGCATATTGTCGTGCCGTGCTCTCCTTCTGCCGGATGTAATGTTCCAGCTCGATGGTATATTTGTCCATGAATTCTGAAGCAATATGGACCATATCCTGGAGGAGGGGCAATATTCGCTCCCATTGAGGCAAATCCAAAAGAGCTATTAATAGCTTGGATGTTTCCTATAAAGTTTTTGCCAATATCAACTCTTCCGGATATTTTACCTATTTTATTTTACCCTTCTCCAAAGGATGATAAATCCTGTCTCCCGGGATGATAAATAATGTATCCCTTGGTTTTTTATAACTAGGGGGATGAAAATTGTATCCCCGACAGACCAAAGGATACAATATTTATCCTCCTTACTAAAATAACATGTTAACAACTCACTAAAATGGCAAGTAACAGAATTTATGATCGAGTAAAATAAAATGGATAACATATTCAGATTCTTCATTAAATTTTGCATCTTTTAGCCGCGGAGATCAAAAATTTAACGTAGCGATGGGAAGGAGTCAACACTGTTGCCAAAGTAAAATTATTGTTATTTTTGAATAATAAATTATAATTAATTAAGTTTACACATCAAAGTGTAGCAAATTTAAAGATGTACATGATTAAAGCGACACATGGTATTAAAAACAGTTTTTCATGTGAAGTGATTAATTAGTGATTTTTAAAAAGGGATAAATTTTTATCCCCCTCCCGTGTTAATGGGGTACAATATTTATCCCTCTCCCTTGTTAAAGTGGTACAATATTAATCCTCCTTCTTGTTAAATGGTTAAAATATTTATCCTTCTATCAAAAATCGACTTTACTAGTAAAGACCCCGTGAGAATTGCTTTGCGTGCATCCCTAGAAATATTTTTTTGGAAAACAATCTAAGCAGTAATATTGTCATATGTCAGACATACAGTCAGTCAGAATACATGTCAAATAAAAGTACTAATCAAATTTAACAGCAAACTAACCAAAACCAAAGCTGATAAAACTAAATCAATTAAAGTACATAACAGATTCACATATACGGTGCAATAGACAGAACCACGTGTTGTCTATTGCGCCGTATAAAGTTAACGTTTGAAACAATGACATTAATTTTTCGTTCAACTCATCAAAGTTTTTAGTCAATTTAATCATTTCTTCAATTAAATCAATTCTTATAGTCAATTTAATCATTTCTTCAATTAAATAAATTCTTATAGTCAATTCAATCATTCCTTAAATTTAATAAAATCATTTAGACAATGCAATCATTTTTTTAATTCAATAAATTTATTAAGTCAATTCACTCATTTTAATTTTAATTCAATAAATTTATTAAGTCAATTCACTCATTTTAATCACGTCAGAACCTTAAGCTACGTCGGTATATATGGTAATTACATCATGGTTAGTTGATACACATCTGTCAGTTAAGTCAGACAGATATGCACATCTTTTGCTTTTATATATAGGATTTTCTACTTTTATGCTTGGGGTACAAGATGTATCCTCCTATTTGTCAAAAAGCGAAGGGATACATTATTTATCCTCGCGGGAGACAGGATTTATCCTCCTTCAAAGGACATCCTTCAAAGGAGGATGAATCCTGTCTCTCGGGAGGATAAATAATGTATCCCGCCTCCTAACTGCCATATCTCAGAAACAGGAAGGAATTTTGGAATTCTGTTTGGACCAATCGATAGCCCATGATCTTTAGTTGTGCACCTGATATTTTTTTAGGTAAAAGGTCAACGGGGTCAAAGGTCATGTATGTGTATCTATGGTATTTATAGGGCGATTTGCATCAATTTTTGTATACAGGTAGCCTATGACCTCCTCTATAAGCAAACGATAGCTTGACCTTCTAGCTCAACAGGATAAGGGTCAAAGGTCATATAAGTGTATCTCTGGAACTTGCGGGAATATTTGTACTAAACTTTGCATACAGGTAGCCTATGCCGTCCTCAATAAGTAGACAAAAACTTGACCCACTAGATCGAAGGGGTCGAAAGTCATATAGGTGTATCTCTTGTATTTATTGAGCGATTTGTACTAAACTTTGTGTATAGATAGCCTATGGTCTGCTATAAAAGTGGACAAAGGTTTGACCTCTTAGCTCAACGGGATCAGAGCCGAAGGTCATATAAGTGTACCTATGGTATGTATGGAGCGATTTTCACCAAATTTTCTTTATAGAGATAACCAATGGCCTGCTTCGAAAATGTATTTACATATAAGTCCAATGAATGCATGCTTTCGCTACTTCCCTATGTCCTTGACTTCATGGTTTATTACTATTACTAAATACGAACATTTTATAGTCGGTGGACGTTGAATTTGTCGAGATGAAAATTTTGCGGGCAGATTTTTAAACTTAAGATGGAGTTATTATGTGCCCATCCGCACTGTGGCCGATTAGGTAGAGAGTCGAACGTGAAAGTGCGTAATGTGAGTTCGATCCCCGTATCGGTCAATTTTTTGTTATTTTTATTTGTTTCGTATAATACACGAGTCGGCGCTAACTGTGTTTGATTTTATGTTGGTTTTTTATATGATGTTGTCTTAGTGCAAGAAATTAGGTTTTACGTTTGTGGTGCATGCTGCAATTCCAATTTTTCATTACAATGAGATTTTTTTTAGGAATGTTCCTATGGTACGAAACGGGCTGTCAGGACACCCTTCCCTGTGCATACAAATCCGTAACGCTTCATTCTACCCCCTCCCTCCCCTACCCCCGTTACGTATTTTAAGGACGTTCCCCATGATGTAGGTCGGTGTCCTGGTGTCCATGATGTAGGTCGGTGTCCTGGTGTCCATGATGTAGGTCGGTGTCCTGTGTCCACCCAGCTCTGGTCTCGGCACTGTTTTGTTTGTCACTGACAAACTTTGTGAGTCCGAGCTGAGGCGAAAACAAGATTTTTTTTGCTAACAAACTGTTCCAGTAAGTTACGCCACCCATGGTTTGAACCGTAAGGCGCTGCAGGGCATTGTGACAATAAGGAGTTCTAGAGAAACGTCGCGGGAACCACAGTGTTATTATTGATTTTTGAATACCTAAGTACAAGTATGTTGGAAGTATTGTGTGGCACAGTGACGTCGGCGTTCTACCTGGTATTCTTTGTGCATGATCAAAATTCAATCTCTTTATTTATTTATTTAGGTCTTTAAATAACTGGCAATTAGAGTTGATGTCATTTATAATCTGATACGCTGAAGAATACCTCATAGTAGGTCTGATTGTCAAAATTTTAGTTTGAGTAAGGCATTCGCCCGCGGCGTTATTGTTGTTCATTTTAATCAACACCGGTAGTAACAGATCTAAAAATGGCTTTCAGCGCAAGTGGTAAGTGTTATCTAATAAAAGCATGCAAATTCATCTTTTATTGTGCGACGATAATAATTTGACGAATTGGTACTCTATAAAGCGGCGTCTTTGGTTTAATTTTAGGTGGTGGCAATAAGGCTTTCAGTCCTTTTACTATAAGCACTAACCCGGCAACAGGTGCTCCGCCACAGCAGCCGACTGGGGCAAACACATTTTCATTCGGTATTACATGCACTAATTACCCATATTTCGTGAATGCAAACATACGAGTAGTTAGCTACATAGTTAGTGGTAACATAGTACATATAAGTAGCTATTCAGCATGATGTTCCGAACTTTAAAAAAAAAGTTCTATCTATCTTTGTTATAAAATGTCAACTTTTAAAAAAATCTGTGGGTTAAAGTTTTAGTTGTATATTATATTACACGTAGAGATATATAATTTTTCGAATCGACAATGATGATGTTTTAGGAAGTGGAGCAGCAGGAACAGGAAATCCTGGACTTAATTTCGGTGGGGTTTCGCATGCTGTTGCTCCTGCTCTGGCTGCTGGACATGTTTCTCAACTTTCATTTACTGCACCTACTCCAGCTGCCACAGCAAGTTCACTTTTTAGTTTCGGTGCAACAGTAGCTCCTATTGCCTCTGTTGCAGGCACTACTGCTCCGCCACCGAGTTTTGGATTTGGTACACCATCCTTGGCCTCAAATACTACACCAGCGGGTTTAACGGGTAGTTTTGGATCTAATAATCAGCCCAACTTATCTTTCGGAGTTCCAACAGCGGCGCCTTTGTTGGGAGCTTCTCAATCTACAACTGCTTCTGCTCCAATTTCGTTTACAAGTGTTCCACCGACTGCAGCCACCAATACGGTTCAGCCCACATTTGGTATTACTATTTACTATACGTTGTATCAAACAATACAAAAAAACCGAACAATTTTTCAATTATTAATCCTTTAGTGCTTCCAATTCCACATATACTTAGTAAATTTAGTCATATTCTAATATTTAATCAGGCGCCCCACCAAGTACCCAAGTGAGTTCTAGCTTAGGAGCCACGTCAACTACCGCGCCTGCTACCGCAACTGGATTTTCTTTTGGAACTACGCCGTCATCACTTAATTTAACTAATCCAATAAAGCCAGCTGCAACTACCACAGGTTACATGCTAGATATTTGCATATAATAGGTTCATGTTCGTTTTTTTCTAAATGGGTATTGTATTTTTACATCTTTCAGCTACCACCTCCTCAGCACCAGCGACCACTGTTGGCGGACCTGGGGGTAAGAATTTTTCATGGAATAGAGATAAAAATTGATGTACTTATACTAAAGCCAGTATGGTTTGGCCTCTCAAATTCAATAGAATGCTAAAATTTATCGAATGGCTACATAATTAACATCTGCGACTAACATGTACGATGTACGTACGTGTATTTTGTACATTAATTAGCACTGTTTAATGTATTTCTTTTGGCTCTATTTTTTGGTTTTTTCTTATTATATGTAAGTTACTGCACCGCTCGGGTTGAAGTTAAGACTTCTCCAGTGCCACGTTTATAAAACATGCTCGTTTATTATTCGAATTTTCTTCATTGATGTGGGTACGTCATTGTCCCGCATACCACCCACTGTAGTTTTTAGTTTAGATTGATTCAAATAAATCTATAAAGGTTAGATTAGAAAGTATCTCTGAATACCATCTATATTTTCAAGCAGTTCTGTGAAAAACGTGGAATCCTATAATATGTATACCACAGACCAAATGTGTAATATGCACATATAATTTTGTTGAAAGAACTGATGCAAGAGGAATGATCGAGATTCTTTGTTGCTATGATGCCTATATGTTCGCGAGATATTTACTCGTTTTATTTTATGGCTCAACTTTTTTAATTTTATATCTTTATTCAATGAAATGGTCTTCCTGTTATAAAATGTTATTAAGGAGCGTTTTTGTATAATCCTCAAGTTTAATTGTACGTTTACGTTTTAATTGAAAACAATTTATGTTTTATAACAGATGCAACAACTACTCCTGCTACTCAGCTAACAACTGCCACAACGTAATTACAATTAATAATTAAGGTCAATGGCTTTGTAGATGGGATCATTCCAAAATAAATAACTACCTACGCGCAATTTATGAACCTAAGTATGTCTTCGGAACTGGCGAGAAATATAAGATAAGATATGTTGTTGGATTTATTAGAAATAGAAGCATTTGATCCTTTTTCTTGAAACCAATTTAAGATTAGAATAGTGTACCTATTAACATTTATGGTTCATTTATTTTGGCGATGATCCTTTCTACAATGAATTTGATGCGAATAAAATTGATTTAGACGTTGTTAGGCATTATTATTAGTAATATACAAATTTTTTGGCAGCACTACCCAATCGAATGCTTCCAGTGTATCACAAATGAATTTTCGTCAACTTCAAGAAGCAATAAACAAATGGATGTTAGATTTACAAGAGCAGGAAAAGATATTTCTTGATCAGGCTACGAAAGTAAACGCATGGGATAGAATGCTCATTGCCAATGGCGACAAGGTTGGTTTACTTTAAAACAAAAAAACAGTAATATAAATTGACAAGCTTGGATTAGTGTAATAAATTGTTTTATTGTCTATCAGATAGCCAAATTGAACGAATCAATCTCAAAAGTAAAAAATGACCACACGCGTTTGGAGCATGCATTGGATTATTTAAAAACACAACAACAAGAATTTGAAGCATTTTTAGAGCCACTAGAAGCGGGTTTGCCTGTAAACATACCTGTGGAACCAGAACGAGAACAATTGTGAGCTATCGATACAATACGTGCAATTCAGCCTCAACAATGAAAAATCACTTCACAGATTACACAAATTTCGTTATACAGGTACAGTTTGACGGAAAACGTGGATACACAACTACAACAAATGGCTGAGGACTTGAAGGAGGTCATCCGTCACATAAACGAAGCTAACAAGACTGTTGATAAAAATGACCCAGTGAGTGACTAAAATTAATTGTCTTTTAAAATAGGCTTTTTATTACGCTTTACGCTAGCACATGGCATTTTAGTTCATATCTACTTGGTGTTAACTTCAGGTTTAAAGTTGTTCCATCTTGAAAACTGGAAAAGCTTTTCATTTACCAATTCATAGTTTATATTGATATTTGTTGTCACTTCATACAATAATACTGTGGCAGCAGGACGTCAGACGTATGTCAAGTTAGTTTGTGCCTACCTATTTGAAAACTCACCATTGAGATACAGTAGATGAATTTCAATAATTGGCCATTCCAGCAACTTCGCAGTCAGAGAGAAAGTTAACTGTTTTTACAATAACTATCAAATGTTTCACATGGCTTATATTTGTGTTTGGGCAACGTAATATTTTTCTTCGTAAAACCTTTCAAAAAATATTACGCTGACAATTGTTATAATCTAATTGCTAATACATCCCTTCTATTTCAGTACTTTTGCTGTAACCTCCAGGTTAACCAATAAATCGTCTGAATTATATATTAATAGTTACATATAAAACTTTACGACTTTACTTATAATTCAATAATTGCACTGAGGCTAAGACAATTTGTGGACTATTTTATGTTTCATTATTTATCTTGTTATTTTTGTTTCAGATTTCACAAATTTTGCGAATTCTGAATGAGCACACCGACGCACTTCAGTGGGTCGAGGATAATGCTAATCAAGTGCGCAAATCTCTGGAGGATGTATCCAAGCAACACCAAATGGCAAAAAAAGAGCATGAAAGATCACTGCGTCAGATGTTCAAGTAATTATGTGTAGCGCTGGTTTGTATATAATAAGTAGTCAAATCTACGGTACACTGTTTTCTACAAATTGTCAAAATTCTAAGAAAAATAATTTTCACATTTCTATCATTTAGTGATACAGATTTTTATCATGCAAACTTGAAAATATTTGTTTGATGAGCCATTTTTAAATTAATAAATCATTAAGATACTGGTATGCGAAAAGATGATATTTTATTGTTTAGTATCTAACTTAGACGATGAGTTTATAATCTACATGGCGTTACTAACAATAGTAAAATATTAAAGAGTGCTAGAAGTTAACAACTAGTATTTAATTGGTTATCTACAAGTACGTACGTGTTCGCACTATTTTTATACCCCGTCAAAAGTGATACTGATACTGGCTACTTCAATATTTATATAATATAGCTATTGCAAATCAATGGAGGGAATGAATAGATAGTACTCCAGCTTCAGAGAGTGCAGTTACACAGTAATTATCACAGCAAATCGAAAATATTTATATTCAACATCAACAGTCCAGAGATAAACATTGAGACTTAAGTATCAAGACGTCAGTCCAAAACTCTAAATTGGATCGTCCGGTGAACACCAATGGCTTGCTACGTGTTCCTCTAAGGCGGTAGGGTTATCAGAGTCCTCTATCTCAACCCCACATAATGGACATACTTGAATATCGTCATCTGATAAAATAAAATAGCGCCATTTCATTTATTGTTTAACCGCAACACTTTAACTTGTTACGTACGTATTTATTCTTACCACTTTTCTCTGTAGAAGAGCAACTGTGAAATTCATTCATAAGGTCTATATCGTGATTGTTTCCACGAATCTCGGGAGCCACTTCAGGCTTCTGTTTGGCTGCAAGGTGAACACTGTGACCCGAGTTATGGAAACGTTGTCGTCGAGACGTCGTTCTCTTTTTTCGTAATGCTACTGTAGCATTCAGTAGTTCTAAATGTTGTCTTAAAGAGGATTGCTGTGACAGTAAATATTCCTTCATCTGACAAAAGAATTTGGCTTGCTGTTTAAAAAGAGATTCAGTGGGGTCATTATCCGTTTCCTCGTCGGATGGTGTGGACAACGAAGTAGATTCCTGTATATCATTTCCAACTACAGATGGCCCCTAAAATTGTAATATTAAATAATGTTATCAATAACCATTAGACACTAGCTGAATCCAAATTGATACCTATAAGTGTTATCGTGACGATTTCTAAACCTAGGTGTAATTTCTTACGTAACGTCGGTAACCCCGTTACCGACTTTTTTTACCAAACCAAAAGTCTGGATTTTACTAGGGATTTTGTTTAACATGAGAACCGTTTTTGGGATTTTTAGGGACGCAAAAGTCTTTGTTGTTGCAATCGGATTTGTAAGAAATCGCACCAAATATTGGTCACCAAATAAATATTGTGCAACTATCGTACTTACGGAGGCCGACTGTTTCGCCAAAATTTCTCTGTCCAAGGCAGATGAGATCGTTTTTGAAACTGATTTAAAGTCCTCTACAGTGGACATCGATTCTACGATGACAGCCAAAACACTTATAAAAATTTTTGACATTAAGTATACGTTATAAAATATCAAATGCGCGTGTTAATCAAATATACCTAATTTAAGCGACTGAAATTCTGTGGACGAGCAACTTCTTGAAATATTCTTCAATTTCGACAGGTTTGTAGCAGCGCCGCTGGTACACTCCGCCGTACTATTTTGTGTCTCACTTTTTATGGGGGAGCTGGAGGAAGACGAAGACAGTCTCGCTGTCAGTGCATGAGAACTTTTTAAGGGCGAAGAATTAGTCGATGAAGATGACGGTACTGTACTGAGAGTGCTAAGATCTGTACTGACTAAATGATCACGTATATGGTGACTTTTTGAACTAAGCTGATTTCCATCCAATACGGTGGAAGATGTAGGGGAATTTTGACTGTTACTTCTACTGCTAGCACTTTTATGCTGTCTCTCAGGAAGCACTCGCTTCAACATAATTCATATTATCGACACAGAATTTTCTGATCAACAGATCTGATCAACTCAACAACATTAAGTTAGAAATAACAACGATTCAATAACGGCACTTGGCCCCAATAACACGGTTTCACTAAAAATCCTCAATCATTCTCTTGCTCAGACATGAATCACAAAATATTTTTCAGGAAAAGCACTCATTTGAGCAAAATTCAGTAGTCTTCACAGGTGGCTTATCGACAAAATATCAATTTGGTATAAAATACAGTTACTCTAACAAAATCAAAAATAGCGACAAACATAGGAGAAACCCCCAGAGATTTCCTGGATAGTTCTAAGTGGTAGTAGTAATTTGGTTATAGAACAGCACAGCGCAGTTGAATAATTTGTATATCACAGCTGTGCTACACAACAGCAATAATGATGATTATGATAATCGCATCCACCACCTTAATTTTGATCAAGATTATGTTTCAAAAAATTTCACCCAGAAAAAAACATCTACAGCACAAGAGGCACAGAGTTATTGTTATTATTTATTACTACACTATTACTATCCCATCATGAATATGACTATTAAAATTTGTGTTGCTGCTGCTGCTACAAGCAACACGAAAGATAATTCACGGCTGATTGCATCCCTCTCTTGTTTTCTTGCCTGTTAGCAATGTTACTTCACTTCGCTCGCTCTCAAAAAGTTGGTTCGTTTCGTTTGCTCTTCTTTACTACATAGTGCATTTACCTTGAGTTGCTTTAGTATTATTTCTCAACACCACTGCTGCTGCAAAGTGTGTGAGTGCTATATGCTGAGTAGTCTGATGAGTAGACTTCATTGTAGGTAGATGACGTGATGGAATGGAAAATAATTGTGTGTGCGTCCGTGCAGTAGAAGCAGACAGACAGGGAGGTATGCATGCATGGTAAAGGGGAAAATCATTTTTTCATTGTTTAGAGTTTTAGTAGAGTGTGTTGTTTCTATATACACAGTAGCAGCACCACAACTCATCAATGTAAACAAGTAGCATTAATATTAGAACAACAATACCTGCGTATAAAATTCATTGTAGGGACCATTATCAAAGTAAAGCCTTTCGGCAAAAAAACATTTATGTAGATAAGTTGACGTCTGTTAGTGACGTCTACAAAGTCCAACTATAGATCAGGGTTTAATTGTTATCGAGACGAGCCAAACCAGTATAGAATATAAGGATGAAATTTATTGCGTGGGAAATTTACCATTTGCCCTGATTTTGTGTAGTTATTTTTTGCGAAAACAACGGAAATCAAAAACACAAAAACCGTTAACCGTAATCAAAGGTGAATGTCGATCTTACATACGACGTGACGTGTAGATTGAAAAAAAACATGATTTTCAACGCGTGATTTAGATAGAAATCCATTCGTTGTTTGGTGGGGCAACGTTGGACTGTATTCAGATACCTAAAGAATATTATTATATGTAAATACGCTCGTTCATAAGCCATTACAATTACAATTAATATTTTTGTAAACATTCGCGGCTACACGAAAACGAAAAAAAATCATCCCTTTAATTCATTATTCATCTTTAAATTCCCTGGAAATGCTGACACCTTGACTACAACGTTACAACGACCTAATACAAGTAGCCAGGCGTTAGGCGTGTGCCTCTCTCTGTGTGCACTCAAGTCAAGATATTAGCCACATAGCCACTGAAATTCATACGACGATGCGTCTCAGTTGTAACGCTTAGACTTTGTTGTGTACGTATTTTGATATAAACGAAAAATTGGAGTTACCTTCTAGGTAGATTGGATTATGCGCTCTCACGCAACCCTGTGGATTAAGCTGTTACTATTACTATTACATAATATTACATTTTGGGATTGTGACTCCTGTGTTATTTCTTAGGAAGGTGTTAAATGTTTTTAGTTCTATTTGTGGTTCAATTCTCAATATTATCTCTTCATATAGATCTTAATCAGTACAATTATTTTAATTTTCTAAATAAACTGATATTGGATCGACAGATAATGTTGAATTATATGCTGATTAAGAATAAATGTTGACGTGACGTATGTACTTCATCTATCTATCTCGTCGCGTTACAAAATTTCAATCAAATCCCAGCTTTGGCTTTTGTTGCGTTGCAAAACAAAATCATGATATCATATGGAGGTACCCATTGGATAACATAGGTATTATATATTTTTAAAGACACAGATGGCAAAAACCTCCAAAAATATGAATAACCTTAATAAAATGACATGTAGAGCGTTTAACTGTTCTGATTTGTACAGTTTAATTTTTAACCATAAAAAGTATAAAAGTATTTTAACTATGAAAAGTATAAAGTATTTTAACTATAAAATGTATAAAAGTATTTTAACGATAAAAAGTAGTTAGTATGTAAAAAACAGTTTTGTTTCGTAGTGCGTGTAAATTACCTATGACCACATCGATTCACGACCCTTTTAATGTAGCTTTTTGATTATAATTACTCGTCAAAGCAAGTCACAAAATAACATTTACTGATCGTTAGTGATTTCACTTACGTATGTAATGTATTGTTTCGTCTCATTGTTAGATGATTAGATTCGTAATTTCCATTAGCATGCATGCAGGAGGATTTACTGTTTGTGCTTTGTTGCATTTCTTGAAAGTGTGAGTGCGGCAGGTGCTCCTGACCATGACAGTCTTGAAATTTATTTGTTTTTACACGATGTGCAATTTACGTAATGCATAATTTGCTACAATTTGTAAATGCATTATACGATTATGCTATTTTTAAGTAAAGCAGTAAAGTCCATATTTTATTACAGTCAAATTCAAATGATATGAAAACATTCGGAGAAAATAAATCAAAGATTGTTCGATTGGTGGTACTGGTGCAAAATAAAAGACGAAACCTCTGTTCCTCCCTGACAAAAGACGCTCTAGGATCTTCTAAACTAGGAAGTTGTGTAGATACAGTTCAATCCGATTTACTAAAATACGCGATTTCAACAGTAAAAGCACTAAACCATTTATAACGTGTATTTTAACGCGTACTTCTACCACCCAAATTATCGCATCAATATGCGACAAAAATCTAAAACCGCCATTTAAACACCATAAAATATAACCGTGAATAAATACCCGACCCGATGTTATATTTTATATACCTTGCTTGATCATTTAATATAGGCTTTCTAAGGATACATGAGTTGGTTCAATGTCTCGTACGAACTAGAGTCAATCAAACCAGCATCATGAAATTCAGAGAGTGGACGACTTAGATGGTTGTCACTCAGCTCCATTGGAAAAAAATAAACCTACAAAGTAATAGTAGCAAAGTGACGAAGTAAACCTCCCAACGGGGGGATCCAAACCCCCCTCCAGTGAGACTGTTTAGTATCAATTAGTGAAAGCAGAACTTCAAAATTCCGAAACGTTTCTGAGTTACATCTGAGGAACCTATTTGAAGATCTGTGGCGCCACATGGCGTCACCTTGAAGCTTCAAAATGACTTGAGACAGTGTTTAGTACGTGATGTATCTTTTAGTGAAAACAGTACTTCAAAATTCCTAACCGTTCCCGTGTTACCACTGAGTTACCAATTTGAAGACCTTGTGGGAGTCACATGGCTTCACCGGGAAACTTCAAAATCATTCCCAGGGGAGCCTTAGGGATGAGGAACCGATTGGTGAAAACAGAATCTCAAAATTCGAAACCGTTTTAGAGTTATCGCACGGACAGACGGACGGACAGACGGACGGACAGACATCGTAAAGTTAATAAACCTACAAAGTAATAGTAGCAAAGTGACGAAAG
>JAHZNB010001695.1:0-10501 GCA_027744295.1 Callyntrura guangdongensis
CAAAATACGCCAGTTGTAACCTTGCAATACAGGCTGTCCAGTTGTCTACCCTTATTCAAAATGGTCCCCAACTTCATTGGCATGTTATACTGGCAAGCTGAAAAGACAAATAAATATGTTTTCCATTTTCTGGTTAAAAGCGTATATCAGTATGTCAGATTGAAATTTTCAAATGTGATGGATGTGAAAGCCACATGTTAAAACGGTTAAAATTCTTTCTTTCAAATCGCATGTAATATTCAGCATAGGTTTGTTGGCTGTATTGCTATGCCGACATACGAATAAGTCATGCACTACATACAACGTGGTTACCATATTTAAAAAAAAAACATTTTTTCAAAAGTGTTACCTGCATCATCAAGATAACGAATGTGATGAGAAAGATTTTAATTTTTTACTTACAGCGAGCAGTTCAAATAAACAAAATTTCCATCCTCACGAAACAATTTTACACGACAGATCATCTTATGTTGACATGCATAACATTTGACATTGTGCGGAATCATGGAATATGGGGCATCGTGAGATGGCAATGTTTAGACTTATTGTTAGTATATAATGACCTGAATTAATGACAAGACAAACTTTGCGATTTATCGTTTTAACGTTGTCTCATGATTGCATATTCCTTGTTTTCAAACAAGATCTTGATAATGCACGAATTACCATCGTCAACATGTAATGTTGACAACCTTTTGTGTTCTTGTTTTATGTTACAACGTGGTCTGTCTGGAGACGCTATTAATAAAGAGATCTACACCCAAAGCTTTTTAGTTCAGCTTAGTTTAGTTTTTAGTTAGTTAATTTTTTAGTTCTACAGAAAATAAAATAAATCGGCTGATGTTTCTCGCATCTTTTGCACAACAGTGAGGTCGATAAGTACGACCGATCTGCACATCTGCGTTCTCGTTTCCTCATTAAATTCTACGTGTAGTTTGCCATTCAAGCTTGTAACTAAGTATACCTTGTATTTTAAATTGGAGAAATACGTGGGATTTTTAAACGGCAAATGCGAAACGAAGATACAAAAATGGTGAAACGGTCCTTTGCTAATTTTAGAAATGGCAACTAGTAAACAATGTATTTAAATGGGGAAAGCTTGGAATCAAAACTCTAACGTTTGTTAACATACGCACATTTCATCTCTCTCGGCCTACGTCCGTCAAGTAAAGTTGCTTCGTGTCGGCACAAATTAGTTTTCTTGGTGCAGGTAAAAAAGTGAATAAGAGACTTTAGATCTACAAATCGATGTTATTAGTAGCATGGGTTTTTTTCAACGGAGAATGTTAATGAAATCAGATCATAAAGGTTATTTGGAAATGGCAACTAGTAAACAATGTATTTAAATGGGGAAAGCTTGGAATCAAAACTCTAACGTTTGTTAACATACGCACATTTCATCTCTCTCGGCCTACGTCTGTCAAGTAAAGTTGTTTCGTGTCGGCACAATGGCACAAATCAGTTGTCTTGGTGCAGATAAAAAAGTGAATAAGAGACTTTAGATCTACAAATCGATGTTATTAGTAGCATGGGTTTTTTTCAACGGAGAATGTTAATGAAATCAGATCATAAAGGTTATCAGTATTAGCCACATTTTAGTCTAAACCCCCAAACGAAACAAAAGAATCGCTGTTTGAATTCATGTGTAATGCTGATGATGCACATAGATGATCCATTGATATCGTATGTATCTGTAGATGAATACATCCCCTTACACTGTACAGCTAAATTAGGTTGTTTGCATTACATTATTGTACTGTCAACTGCCGTACGGCCAATTAAAATGGAAATATTAAAATTAAGCACATCTTTGAACTTGGCAAAAGTAAAAATCACCGAATTCAATTCACTTTTAATTTCAATTTCACCCATTAATGCTATTACTATGGTCCGAGCGGACCAAAAGAAATGTAACATTGTGAAGTAGGCGGGGTATGATTGAGCTATATGATATCGTAGCTTCCTCGAGTCTCAAACGATATATAACGCATATTCCAAAATACTTTTATGACTAATTTAGCCATTATCTTCATATCCAAGGTCATTGATAAAGTCGTTATGACAATCGTGAAAAAAGTTGTTAAAATGCTGATAAATAATGAACAATGTGACTGTAGCTGTATGTGTTATATCTACAAAGATTATAATTATATTCCCCAGTTCATGTACTGTACATTTAATGTTGACTGACATATTCCCGAAGTGTTTTACGTCAAGCAATAAATGCAAGTATTTCTGACTGGTTTTGAGTGTTTTTGGTTAAAGTAAAAGTGAATTGTTTAATATTGAGACAATGATTTCGATCATTATGAATAGTTAAATAAAAGGAGTTCAATAACATCAGTACAGAATCAATTGTACAATTGAATTTGGAGTTGGAACAAATGATACGTCGTAATGCATTGTATATTTCTATATGTTCGCACCTAAAAACTTCACGTGGTTTCATTTCATATCAAAAGGTACCGAGGTTACGAACATCTACCCTATAGCTGTATTAGTTTAACTTTTATACTTGGAAGGATGTCAAATCTTATATTATTAATCATGCCACGTACGTGGAAGCTGGCCATTTTCATACATCAATCGACGTTATATATGAAGATAAGCCGTATTTACACTTACAGACAGGGAACTATAACCTGTTTTAATTGGACGTTAACTAGACCCGTTGTCAAGGTCATCATCGTATACTTAAGGCTCTGATAATATAAGGTTCTACCAAGGTGCCTGTATAGGTGCTTATTCAATTTTTGTTCTATAATCACCTTGGGTTCTACCCAGTTTTGAAGCACAATACATACTAATGAAATAACTTATTTCAAATGCGTACTGAAAATGGGTGTTGTGTAATGTTGTGTGTAATGTTAAATGCACGCCATTAAAATTATAGTTGATAACAGCAATTAAATGACACATACAACTAATATATACTGATTTTATGAATGCCACAAATGCGACCGAGTGAGTTTGTAAACCGTAGTGGTGTGTATTTGCATACGTAAAATACATCGGTATACTAAATGCATTGTTTCGGTTTCTGCCATCGTCAGATATCACGGCATACATGATTCATGAGTCATGAGTAGTGAGGAGAGTTAGTCACTTCGGCACTCACTAAACTACCACTACCACCCACCTAGAATTAAATGCTCAGCTAAGGTTTTTGTGTTAAGTTGAGATAAATCGCTTTAACTCAACTACGCATGTGTTGGAAAATTAGATACGGCATGTGAAACTTGTATTTTTTGTTTTGAATATAATTTGTTGAACTTTAAAGGAAATCAGAAGGCAGGAACAAGAATAATAGGGGTCATGGAAGACGGCGAATACGGAAGACCCTTAAAAGTGACAGTTGTTGGAGATGGTAAGTTTTACAACCTCTAGGGTATACTTACGTACATATAATCCCCCATACTCATAAACTTCATTTGCAATGTTTTTTTTTCTCCGTGCTGTAACAATAATAGGGCAGGTCACATTAAAACAGAAAATAATTTTTGTATATACGTTTTTTACAGGAACGGTAGGCAAAACGTGTATGCTATGTTCATATGCAAATAATTCATTTCCAGAGGAGTATGTGCCCACTGTGTAAGCGTGCCTGAGTTTCTCAAAATTTCAAATATTGACAATATATAACATATTATACTAATATATACTTTACTATTAAGGAACAATGGATTTCACATAAGAATTGTTGTACTCATGTTGAGTTTATTTGTTCTTTCACAGATTTGACAACCTAGCAAAAAGCATGAAAGTAGATGATATGACATTCTCGCTGACTTTATGGGATACTGCTGGACAAGAGGATTACGCCCGATTGAGACCGTTATCATACCCAAAGGTATGTTTTCTCTTGCTCAAAGTGACCGTACAGTGCGGTAGTTTGAATTTTCTAAGCATATTATTATGTTGTATAATAAGAATATATTTTTTTAAATACTGATTGTAGACTGACTGTTTTCTGCTATGCTTTGCCGTTGACAATCCGGCATCATTTGCCAATGTAGAGTTAAAGTGGATTCAAGAACTTCGTCATCACTGTCCAAAGGCGTGTATCATTTTAGTAGGCACAAAAAGTGACATGAGATGTGAGAAGAGTCCCAATGTTTGCATCTCGCCAACGGAGGCTAGAAAAATGAAAGGAAAAATTAAAGCAAATACTTACATTGAGTGCTCGGCAAAAACGCAAGATAACTTACAACAAACTTTTGAAGAAGCGGTCAGAGCTGTGATGAAACATGGTGGAAGGCCTAAACCTAGGTGCTCTTTTTTGTAATAGGACGAATAAAAAAAACAAGTTTCTGAGTCGCCAACGTTTTGTACAGATTTTTAATACTTAGAAAATTTATGGAGAGGATCTTGTTAAGGTCAAACTTATTGTTACACGTAGTTTGCGATTTGTGCATTTTAAAGGTATCTATGTTCTTGTCAACTTTTGGTTTACATTTCATGATCTTAATGATAACAAATTGTAAATCGAAGTTGTTATAGTTGCTTCAGTCGAATTGTTCACTTTAAACAATATTATTGCATCGATGAATCATGTAATGTGGATTGAATATTTGACTTAAATCCTACTGAATAAATAGGTTTCAACAATTAAGTTCCTTTAATTTTTGCTTAGACGTATTTGTACATCAGTATGTTCAGATATTATGTAAAATGTCAGTTCAGTGTAATGGAGTGTATAATATAGTTTTCACCGAGTGCCTGTTCTAATTTCTTTTTTTAAATGTAATGCACTTTATGCTTTAAAATAAAAACGGGAAGGGAATGATTGTTGCGCACTACCCCAATTAATCCCATGTATACATACTGTAATAGCAACAATAGAGAATATTTTGAGTATCATCAAAACAAATATTTTCATTTTCCAAGGCAGTTTGGTGTCATAGTGTCCGTGTCATATTTTGCATAAGTCTTACTGTGGTTTATCTATCAGTCATACAATGTTAAATCATTCCTAGTTTCTAACATGAGGTATGTATATAACTTCTATGGAGACCAAATTTGCTCCATACATTTTAAATGGGAGCTTATGAAATGAAACTCATTACGTTTAAAAGGGAAAGTTTTCATTAAGAATATGACAGTATGATCCAATGATACTGAAAAGTTACAAAGCTAAAAATATGTTAAACGTAAAAGTATACATAATTTACTTATTATTCACGTTTCCAACTAAATCTGTTATTTCTACCTCCCATGCATATAAACCTTGCGGATACTTTTTACCGGTCGTCGTAAGTCTAGGTAGTCTATGTAGACTTGTAGTCTTGCAGTAAACTGTGAAATAGTTTGATAGTCAGTTGCTACATTTAGTCTGGAGGGATCCCCTTATCTTTTAGTAGGTGTCTCAAGATAAAACGTAGCAACTGACTGTCAAACAATATGTTAACTTACTGGAAATACTATTCAGTTTAGGTACATTTCAACTCGTACAAGGGATATCGTTCTGCAGACAATTGCCAATTTGCCACACGTCAGAGGGCTTGCATTTTGGACGGTGACTGGTATTAATAACGAGAACCTATAAATCCAGATAATGGCCGGGATTGATATATAAATACGTATTTTAATACGTAAAATGCAACGGTGACAATTTTAATTCCCAATGGTGACACAGGTGGTGTCAGTTAAAGACTAAGCCCCAAGCAAGCACCATAAGACTAGCTGACTTGTTTTGAGCATACTAGAATGAACATTTATATGACTGTGGCCTGATTATGTTTATTCAAAATACTGTGTAGAAGTATTGGTTTTGCCTTTTTTTCAATTTCTTTGCTTTGCTTTCGAGATTGCTTTGAAAACATTTTTGTCTTTAAACGAAATTAATGAAAAATATGTCCAAAATACATAAATTAACAAATTCACAGCATAAACGGCTACGGCTGGATAAATTGTCTGTCGTTGGGGTAACTTGATCAGTCCGACGGTCAAGTACTACGTACTGTCAACTATTGTTTATCATCTCTTTTGCACTTAAACCTGAATTGAATGCATAAGCCATAAGCATAGGTAAATATTTTGTTATGGTACATATTGAAGAAATAGAAGTATATATCATTATGTAAGTGAGTATTTGGAGACGAAGCCCAAGTTTCAATTCAACAACACTCAACCAACCACCTTTCCTTTCCTTATATTTCATGCGTATGAACTCATAGTTGTTTGCCTTTGCCTCAAATGCCGCTGGTTATCCCAAAAATTAATGAACAAAAATCCGGCAGTTACAGAGTTTGGATCTACAGAGTGAGCAAAGTATTATGATAAAATAGAACATTAATTTTTGTTGTGCAATCGTGTAGTAGTGGTAGTGTAGATCATATTACGGTTCAAATCGTTTTATGAAATGTTATCAGCTGTCGTCGTCAGTTGTCGGTAGTTCATTGTATTCGGTCTAGAGAAAGTTGCAACGAAACCCCAGATCAAATAATTTTATTTTTGTCATTTTTTGGTCTGTGCTTATTTTAATCCTGCTAAAATTTAAAAACCAGTCTAAATTTTATACGTGGTAAGTTGAATGTGTATGTATGTATGCGTGGCATATGTGGTTGTGGTAGAAATCCTATCAGATTTTTAACCGGCATTCTTCTCATAATTAATATTAATGTAGATTCAAGGCTGACGCTGATCACAGTTCCAACGATCTTGAAGTGCAGTTTCAGATCTTGTAGATTTTCTGCTTCCCTTCGAACACTTCGTACAGGTACAGCTGTTTTAAATTTAGCAGTTGGCAGTAATTATTGTTTGGTGCTAAGTTGTGTTGTGGGACTTGTTTTGGTGTCTAGCTTTCAGTGGTCGCCGGTTGTCAACAAACGAACAGGTTTCCATCATGGGTAGTTCTGCAGAAGATATGTCACTTAGCGACAGTGAATTCGTTCGCATTTTTACTGCCAAAGCTAATGGCATGCATTCTGTTACCAAGTACCGATCAAAGAGTACAGGAATGGAAATTGTTCATGCCGAAATTGAAGGACCTATGGTTAATGGATATATAGTTTTAGGTATAAAGTCGGACATGGATGTTAAAGCTACAAATTGTTTAAAAAAATGATGAAATATTAAGAACTTGTCCATTCACCCTTCTGTCATTACTGTCGTATTTAGCTACTCGTGCAGATGGTTAGTATAAAATAAGTTACATTTACTGTATAACATATTTTATTTTAAAACTAAATCTTTTTTATTTTCAAATTTTGTAACGAAGTTTTTATCTCTTTTTATATTCAAGATGTTGATCACACTTGCTATACCTTGAGTACCGCAGGGAGTGAGGGGTTTTGTACCCTTTTACCAATTTATATGGACCACATATTTCATCCCATTTTATCGGTAATTACCTTAATAACAACCTAACAATTACCTTAATTGATGTCTATATCATGTACATTTTAATGCAAACATAAGAAATGGTTTTTTAGGACTCTGCTTTTAAAACGGAAGTTTATCATACCACTGGCGAGGGCACTGATGCAGGAGTAGTGTACGCTGAGATTCAAGCCAAAGAGAATACAAGTGCTGATAAAACATATACTGAACTCTCGCGCAT
Organism: Callyntrura guangdongensis; assembly: GCA_027744295.1. Classification (NCBI taxonomy): domain Eukaryota; kingdom Metazoa; phylum Arthropoda; class Collembola; order Entomobryomorpha; family Paronellidae; genus Callyntrura; species Callyntrura guangdongensis. Next base: position 7,562 of record JAHZNB010001695.1, read on the forward strand.
AATTTATCCTCCCGAGTCAGGATACCATTATCAAACTGGCGGGGTTTTAAAAAATTTAAGAGAAACTTGCAACAACGTTAAAGTCAAGGATTTCCACAAGAAATTTTACAACCCACGCAACGCTTGTATAATTATTTGCGGCATGGTGGAACCACGCGAACTGTTTAAGTCATTAGGATCTGTTATTGAAAAATTAGTAAAAAAGGTATAATCATTTAAACATAAAGTCGTGGTCGGTACAAACGAACATTTTAATTCATGTTTATTGTTTTTCAGGGAGTGATAGAAAAATGGACCAAACCCTGGCTCGAGGACGTACCAGAAATTTCCTCTCCACAGGTAAAAAGCATACAGTTTCCATCTGACGAAGAAGATGAGGCTTTAGTTACTATAGGATTCCGTGGACCGTCTGCTATTTCAGAGTTTGATCAGTGAGTTGAATAAATAACACTTAGATTAGCTCGTAATGGGAATGTTGCTAAACACTACGAAATTCGTATTGTGTATTTCACAGGGTAGCAGCTATGCGGTTGCTTTTTGAATATTTAACGGACAGCTCTGTTGGGCCAGTCCAAAAAGATTTTGTGGAAATTGATGATTCGTTAGCGGCATCAGTTGAGTACTCAGAGATGGAAAATAGTCGCACCACGTTTTACTTTGAATTCGAAGGGGTGGAAATTGACAAAAAAGAAGAGATCCCCAAACAGCTTAAAGCAACATTGGAAAATCAAATTGAGGCGTTTGATATGGAAAGGATGGTTGATGTAATCAGGAAAAACATTCAAGAGGAATTAAGTTCAATGGAAAATTCTCCTCACAGTTCTATTGCGTATGCTGTGATTGGCGACTTTTTGTACGGAAATGATGAGCAAGACATGGTAAGTGTTTGTTTGTAGTTTTACTATATTATATTGATATATGTACATAGACATGCTAATTTGTACCTTTTGCTTTTGCAGTTTGAAAAACGTATAAGTGGAACTGTGACCATAAGAAATTTCTTGAACAAGCCCAAGGAGTTTTGGGTTAGTATTATTAAAGAACGTATATTAAATCAGAAATGGGTCACCATTTACGCCCTGCCAAGTAAAGCTTATCAGCAACAACTGGTGGAAGACGAAGAGAAGCGGGTTAAAGGTCGACACGAAATTTTAGGACAGCCAGGTTTAACTAAACTAGCAATAGAACTAAAAGATGCTGTGGAAGCCAACTCAGTAAGACTATTATTTGCTTGCATTTTAAACTGTTAAGAAATAAATATTTATAAAAGTTTAATTTACAATAATTATCACAACAGAGGGAAGTTCCGGGAAGCATTTTTGAGAAAACCAATGTTCCATGCACAAAATCAATATACTTCCATAAAATCAGTCGTCATCAAAATCCCGAGTGGGCGACAGACTTTAAGGCAAATTTGTATGTGGATGATATAAATTCTAACTTTGTGTACGTCTCTGTTATGATGGACACTACCGGTTTGAGCCAAGAGCACAAAAAGTACTTGCAGGTGTTCCGTGAGTACATTACTGAATGTCCTATTTTATCTGATGATGGAAACCTCATTTCCTTTGAGGAAGTTGTCGCTACAATGAATCGCGAATTGCTCTCCTGTGGCATGGAAATCGGTATTGATTCTGGAGGTCGCTTTAAATGTGGCAGCTTTTCTCACCTGCTAGCTCTGGGAATGCAAATAGAAATGGAAAAGATTGAGCAAGGAATGGATTGGATTAGAAAAATTCTATGGAAAACACAGTGGAAGGGTGATAGAATCAAAGTTGTTGCCAACAAAATGGCTGGAGATGTGCCCCAGCTTAAAAGAAAAGGCAGTCGTATGTCATACGTGGTGATTCGTGACCTCATATATAAATCAGATAGTAACGTCAAGATAGGTAGTCTAGTTAGACAACACGCATTCCTAAAGGATCTCGTAGGAAGTCTACCCAAGAATGACAAAAAGGTGAACCAAGCCTTCGATGCAATTCGGAAGCTTATTACGGACCCTAACAATATAGTTGTACATATTTCAACTTGTCTTGCAAAACTAGAAGCCAAGCTGGCAGAAACACCAACAAAAGATATTGCCACGTTACTCAAACGGTCTTTTCCATTCGATGAAAAATTACCAGTTTCCCGACGTCTAGCAAATGAACCAGATATTGCTTGGATGGTTCCGGAAGAGGAGCTCAAGGCAAAGCCAAAAGGCATGGTTTTGGGGCTAGGCGCTGAGGATTCTGCGTATTTAACCCAAGCTTTTCCTGGGCCCCGCTCTTATGCTGACCCCGACTTCCCTTTGTTGTTGACCACCTTTCAGTATTTTGCTCAACCGGAGGGACCATTTTGGAGGGGGATCCGTGGAGCTGGCTTCGCTTACGATTACTACAGTTCTACCCCTGCCAACGAGGGACTAATCTACTTCAATTTGTATCGCTGTTCAGATATCACCGGAGCATATAAAGCGGCTCTTGACATCATAAAGAACCATCTAAGTGGAGATACTAAGTGGTCTGAAGACCTGCTAATCTCTGCGAAGAGCTCGTTGATATTTGAATATGTGGAAACTGAGAAAACGCCTTTAGGGTTAAGTAGTAATTCATTGCATGCTTACTACAGAAATATGCCAGGGAACTACACACGTGAACTGATTGACAAAATATCCCAGGTTCAGCTTAGCGATGTGCGTTTAATGTCGGAGAAATACTTGCGGGCTCTCTTTTTGGACACTTATGTGTGCGCCGTAGTTTGTCCATCAGATAAAGTCAGCTCTATAACAGAGGGATTGAATAAGTAAGAAAATATTTCCTATTTTTATCCATTTTATATTGTCATCCAAGCATTTGAACTGAACATTACAAACTTTATTTTTTATGTTGCAGACTTGGACGGAAAGTAGAGATCATGCCTGCTATGGCTAACTCCTTTTTAGCCAAATGGGAATAGTCA
>JAHZNB010001696.1:0-29187 GCA_027744295.1 Callyntrura guangdongensis
GCAACTTTGTGAAGTAAATTACTAGTACAAAGATACCCAATTTTGGATATTTTTGGTGCAAAATGTAAATATATATTTGCAAGTAATGGAAAACAATTGAAAAATGAAAAAAAGTCTTATTAAGAAATTTGAAAATGCACATTTTTGCATGTAAAAATCTGTGGACCTGTTTGTGTAAAAAACAATTTTTAATCAAATGGTTTTATATGTGGATCTCAAATGCTTTGTTTACACATGTCCAGAAACGTTCAAGTATATTTTTAAAACCTATATATATATATAGGAAAATTTAAATTAAGCATTAATTATACTAATTTTTAATTAAATAATATTATAGTTATTTAAATTTATAATATGTCCGTAGTTTGTACATGTTGATATTATATACAAAGTTTATTCCTATTATATTCATAGTGGAAACTTAAAGTATTTAACTGTATTTTACAGAACCTTAAACATATTTACGGCGTAGGCGCTGCTGTTGCTATAGCACAGTTCGTCATACAAGTACCAAAAGCAGCATTACATGCTAAAATTGCAGCTGGAGTTCCAATGCCAGCAGTAATAGTTCCAAATGTAAATCCTGCTGCTCCATAGCACGCACATACAACAGCTGCACAACCCGCCGAGCAAATTGCACCAAATGCAGGACCACCGGAAACAAACACTGCATAACATTAGTGCAACTATAAAACCGCTGAAAATGCGCATCTTTGAACTGAAATCCAAAAAAAAACAATTTGTTTTTACACCACAAAAGGAGAAAAAAATTAATTTAACGTTGTAACTTAATCTCTCTTAACTTACGTTTTCTACTTGTCAAATTTCTTCAGAAACAAGGTACACAATATTAAATGCAGCCAAAACTTTACATAAACCACGTAACACCTTAAAAATACAAGTGTTATGATTAGAGGAAGGATGTAAACTGATGAGTAATTTCTCGTAGTGATACATTATATACGTTCAAAAGTCTCAAAAGCCTAGTCGTCAAAAAAAGGACCACGTAACACCTTAAAATACAAGTGTTATGATTAGAGGAAGGATGTAAACTGATGAGTAATTTCTCGTAGTGATACATTATATACGTTCAAAAGTCTCAAAAGCCTAGTCGTCAAAAAAAGGGGACAGAAAACACTAGTATATGTTATTAAATAAGCGCTGATTGGTAATTATATGTAGGGGTTTTATCATGAAGTGGGTATGACGCAGAAAACGTTTATATTTTGTGACCACAATAAAAAAACGTTTAATCACTTTTCGCAACGTTGAAGTTATACTACATTAAGCACATCACTAGAAGCACGACTCAAATTCTTATCTTGTTTGATTCTGATATATTTAATTATTGCTTATCAACAGCCCATAACTTCGTCTTGCTTTGATTAAAATGTAAGCTAACATTACCATTACACATGATATATTAATAGTGACAAACCAGTTCTTATTCAGAGAGTGAGTAAAAGTATATCACACAGGAATAAACTTTTAAATGAAGTTCCAATAACAATATTGCGGTACGTAACGAAGCCTAAGAAGAACAGAGTGTCAACAAATGGGTGTAAATAAGTCGTACCGTATTCTACGCGTATGTACAAATCGACTAGAAAAAATATTTAATACAAGATTGGAACGGTGCAGAGTAATAATCATGTGTAAGGTATGCATTAAGGTTGACGAATTTTAGCTTGACGTAATTTAAATTTCGTCAAAGTAACTGCAAAATTGAATAATAATTCAACTTGACGTAATTCAAATTCAACTTGACGTAATACAAATTTAACTTGACGTACTGCAAATACGACTAGAACGAGATTAGTGTAACACACAGATATGTAACTTTCGTAGTTATGTCGTCGATACTTGAACATGCAAGTGTAAATGCAAGTGACCTGGTGACATTTGGGATTAAAATTCAATACCAAGAGTGATGTTGATCTAAAGTAACCGTGTACCAAATTTGGTTTGATTATATGAAGTAGAACAAAAGTTATGGTGTTTACAGACAGACCGACAGACAGACATGATTCCAATTTTAATAACTTCCTAAGCTTGGTACAATACTGACTGTTTGCAACGGTCGGAAAAAAGATTACGTGCATGACTTCTGTCGACAGTAGAAAATGCAATTGACCTGGTGACATCTGGGATTGAAATTCAATACCAAGAGTGATGTTGACCTAAGGTACCCGTGTACCAAATTTGGTTTGATTATATGAAGTAGAACAAAAGTTATGGTGTTTACAGACAGACAGACATGATTCCAGTTTTAATAACTTCCTAAGCTTGGTACAATACTGGCTGTTTGCAACGGTCGGAAAAAAGATTACGTGCATGACTTCTGTCGACAGTAGAATTTTCCAGATTTATTTTATAAAATAATGTAAATTTGTCTGAGCTTTTTCTTGTGTCATTTATGCTTAGTTTAAAAGTTGTATTCGAGATTTTATGCTAATCAAGGGGAATTTCTTGAATCTCTCAACCAATACATCCATTCAATTCAGTAGGAAGGGAATACCACAAAGTTAATGCCTGTAATGTCAAAAAATATTAATGCAATGTTGTTTCTCTTGTTATTTAAAACATTTACTTTTTAGGTCTAGCATTTTAAAATATGACAAAGTAAATAACACAAAAAAATAATTTTAAATAATCGGTTCAAATAAATGAAAAAATTTAAGTGTATGTTTTATGTATATCAAATTGACACTGTAAAATAATAAATAATTACAAAAACAATAACATGTTTTTTATTAGGCCAACATTAATTATTATTTCGTCAACCTAAAATTTGATTACGTCAACCTAATATTTGATTACGTCAACCTACATCTCGAAAATTACGTCAGGTTAAACTAGAATACGTCAAATTAAAATTCGTCAACATTATATGGAATCCGGTAGCGGTGCCTTTACTGTCTCATATTATGTCTTAATGATTTTGGTATTTCTGCAACAAATGTTATGTATTAAATAATGGGAATGGAAAAATTTGCTTTTACTACGCTTCAGAAGTGACCTAGGTATTAATATACTCAACTCTTTATCCATCAATATTATACGTCAGTAAATGTGTTCAGCAGAAGAATGAGAAGTTTATGGTTCATGCGTAAAAATATGTGTAAAAGAAAAAGGGTAAAAACCGATACCGATAACGATTATTTCCCGTTTGCTCTTTTCGGAAGTCTCCCGTTCCCCCAACACTAGCCCTTCTCTGGCCATTTTCAGTCAAAGGTCTCAATCCGCGATAAAATATATACATGCTTCACCACAGAGTATATATAATTATTTTATGTGGTTTACGAAAAGATGAAAATCTTCACGGGTGAAAATGGAGTCTCTTTTCTCTTCCACAGCCTCCATTTTTAGAAAACCATTTTATCAATATCGGTTCACATCCCCCATTTATCCTTGAGTACGTAACTGCAGTTTCAGTTTCGAATGTGTTGTAAGATTCGAATTTTTGCTCGATTTTTTTGTGTGTAGTTTTTATTTAGTGAACCTTACGTTAATTATATTACTACAACCGTTTTGGCACAACGGGAAATACCTCAAGTCTCAGTCCGAGAAAAAAGAAAATAGGAGACGGGCACTGAGGGACTAGGTTAATGCATTCAGATTGTCATATTCTTTTCATTACCAATGTACGTGCATATTTGGACAGACAGAACCGATAAAGTTTTTAAAGGCCAGTGAAAACTGATGTTGGGGACCAATAGCCGGAGAAAATGAGTCCAGAAAAAATAACAAGGGAAAAATAACTAGATCCGGATAAAACTACTCAAATTTACGAGGAGGTTTAAGAAACGACAATAAACACTTACCTATGCTTAAGCATAAAACAGCAAGAAGAAAGCGTGATGCTCCACGTGGCTTCGTCATTTTCCGGTTTTGTTTGACTCACGAAAAATTTAGAACGTCATGTTCATCAGCAACAGTGTAAAAACAAACAGACTTTTGCTTACTCATGCACACTTTCAATTTCACATGTTTGCACGCAACGTACACATTCAGCCAGAAACACAAGCATAACATTGACACGGACACTACTTGTTATTTTTTTTACAAAGCTAGTATATTCCGTACACATATAAATTTCTTGACGTGTAAACTAGTAAACATACGTCAAATATCCTAATATTTAAACTGGTGAGATACAAGTTAATTCACAATCATTCAAGGAAATACTATACTATAAGGTAGGTTATAAAATTCGTAGTGAACCAATTCAGTTTTCAATATTTCAATTATAAGTATGATGGCGAAGAGGTAATACTATTTTACTTTTCTTCATATACATACTATGTACAACTTTAAAAAATTAAGTTGTACATTCAAACTTAAATCTCAAACAACGTGGATCTAGATTCTAAAATTGAACTATTTCCCCCCAACTTTATTGCATCTAAAATTTATAAAGAAAAATATAATTATTTTTAGATTTAAAAAAGTTTTACTCAACGTATTTCTAAACGGGGTAATTGGTCACTTGCATCCATACCTGCCCTTAACTAATGTTTATTACTATAATCCTTTAAAATATGTAATAAACTAAACAACGTTCCTTCTATGAAGGCTCACAGGCACACAAGGGTTTGTTCGTCTAGTTATTACACTACCTTCGACATTGCTAAGAAAATGGAAAGATTTTTTAAATATCTTGCAATTTACGGTGTTTCAGGGAAGCAGGATATAAACGAAAAAGGGGAAACTAAAATGTCTAGAAAACAGGGAAGTGACGGGACGAAACGGGATATGAATAAGAACGAGCTATAACTCTACTACCAACGTCCTACATGGAGAAACTCATGCACACGACTGACTTTTCTGTTTGAGGGACCTCAGAGTTTTCTCGGCTTATTTCTACAATCCACAAGCGACTTGCTTGCCAGTTACTCAGTTGTAGAAGTACACACACAGACACAGTGTGTGAAACAACGAGGAGGGTGAAGCTCACAACGTCACAACTCGCAACACACCAATACATACATCTCGTAAAGTTTCCTGGGATATCGCCTAGTTCATTGAGCTGGAGTGTAAAAGCAAACCGTTCCAGCAAAGTAAAACACAGTAGATCATCATTCTCTCTTTTGTTAAACAACGCTATCTATTGTCGGCGGATAGACCTGAATTAAAAATATCAAGTACAGGATGGACATGATACGTGTTGTATCCGAAAGTTGGAGCATTTGGGACCAGTTCATAAAAAACTTAAAGCTGACAATGAGTTAGGTACTTTGGCCATATTATTGGCGAATCCACTTACTATAAAATCACGTTGTAAATTACGCACCACTTATTCCCTACCACCCTGAGTTACATAAGAAATTCATTATCTCATTCATTGGCTAGTGATTTTGAAACTTCTAGGTGATATCATGATGGCTTCAAAAGCAACAACTGTGGCAACTCGGAAACCGTTTGAATTTTGTATTTCCGCTTTCCCCAATCAATTCAAGATTATCCAAACTCACTCCACTCCCTAGGAATTTTTGAAATCTTAATGTGATATGTAACGCCGAGGCGAGGGCACTTCAAAGGGAACATTGTGATAATTCAGAAACAGAAACCGTTGCTAATTATATTAAAGTGGGCCCCACGAAAAAATCCGGGTGAGGGTGTGGTTTACATAAACAATACAGAGTTTCCTGGAGTACATAGAGCCGGCACGGACCATAGGGACCGATGCCAATGAACTGGACGTTATCTATTCATGCGGAATCAATAATTGTTTGTGGAAGGCTAAATAATTTGGAGTGGTCTTGAGTCCTAAATAGTTGGTACTTAAATATTTCATATTTTTATATAACTTTTATGGATAGACATGCGCTATATTTGGCATGTTTGTATATTTGAGGTATGCAACAAATACTTAAATACAACTTGTAAGTTTGAGTGAACATACCGTGAGTTGTACAAAAGTAATTTTAACTTTTAACAGGGAGCAACTGGTGTACAATGCGTGTACAATTTGTATATTATCGCTATTCCCAGAAAATTATGAATTCTTTAGATATATGCCAATAAAAGTTTGAATTACATAGGATTGTTGCTGAAAGAAAAAGTACATGTTTTAGTTTATTTCTAGACGAAGTCTGATGGTTACAAAGTTAGATGGCCGGTGTACCAGAGCACTACATTACGTGTACCACATACTACTGAAGTCTACCACTTAATTTATTTTCCATTTTGTGACCATTCCATTTAAAACCCCATAAGTAAACCGATATTTTAATACAAATTATTCTTAACTTGAGAATACATACTTTCACATTATTTATAACTCGTTAGCAATGGCATAACATGCGTATAATACGTTCTTGCACCCCGTCACAAAATTGGTTTGAATTGAGAAGAAAGTCATAGCATTACACGTTTTCAACAATTTATTTCTCTAAATTTGTAGGGAATTTTTACAACGATGAGGTACACCAATACAGGTACACCAGATCAGCACAGGAAGTTTATCGTTTAGCTCTTTAAAGTTTTTTCTATCATAAATCAATTTTGTATTAAATGATATCATTTCCAAACTGCGAAATTGGTTTGGAATCTAAACCTTACCATAAGTACCATTGTATATAGGCAAAAATTTGGTCCCAATAATTTTTACAATTACCCAATATCATCTCTACCAATTTTCGTATGTACTTTAATTCCGTAAATACACATACAAATTTTCTTTTTCATAAATATCTCGCATATAACAATGAGAAAGTATTGATTGCACATTGCATTATGGCGCAGACACCAGATTTCCCACGGTTAAAACTAAGGCAGTGAGATAATAAGTGAACTTAAAAACATGAACACGAAAGTTTCAAAAAAAAATAATACAAAGCAAAACCAAGCCAAATCAACGAATCAATCCCTTTCAATCTGGATAAAATCGTAAATGTCTTCATTGGTCCCAGAGGAAAACTGGCAGTATGATATTTCTACTAGACACTATTGATGAATCATATGACATGCGCTAAAATGTGTCGACGTGCTAATCACAATTTTTAATTAGACAATTAGACTATCGGTCTTATAATTATTTTTGTAAGGTTTAGAATACACAAAAATGGATAAAAGAAACGATTACGGAAACAAAAAATATATCAAAGAAGTAAGAGTGAAAATTGAACGTTTAGCTGGAGTATATTATTATGCATTTCCCACACTTTATGGATAACCACTTAACTTTTTAAGAGAACAGTTGGTCCCATTGGGTTGCACAGTCATAGTAATGTTTAAATAAAAATATCCAACTGTAGTCTAGCATATCTAACGACTTTATGGTACATAAAAATTAAGTCTAATTAAAATACCCTGTTTCGTAACAAAATTCCATAATATGTAACTGAAAAACGTGATTCCAACTATCGCTGTTCCACAAAGATCAATCGTAAGGAATTTAGTGAATTCCATTGCTGTAAATTGGAAAAAAAATGTTTACATCATTTATAAGAAAAAATACCTACTTTACAACAACGGTCATAAAGGAGACGATCCCATTTTAGATTTGAAAATATAGTGTATTGTTTAAGTACATGGTATAATGTCTTGGTGTTTACTTATTGGAAGTGCAGAAGGTCAAAAATTCCTCACGAGTTTTGGCGTTCTCGCGGAATTCTCCAAGCATCGCGCTTGTGACGGTCTTGCTGTTAATTTTTTGCACGCCTCTCATTACCATACACATGTGACTGTAAAAATAAAAGGAAACTAACATGTTAATTGATAACAATAACAATTTTTAGTGGACTGAGGGTCCAACAAAGCTTTTTATATTGTATGTGGCTCATCATATGCAGCTTATTTATATTGTTCATCACTTACGCTCCCTCACAAACAACGGCAACTCCACGAGGCTCAATGGCCTTCAAAACAGCTTCAGCAATTTGCTTTGTTAAACGTTCTTGAACTATTAAAATGAGGAAAAAAACAAAACTTAGTAATTAATTTTTATGAAACCGTTTGTGATAGCATATAATTACGAGCTACCACAAATTAACATGTATAGCAAATCATGTTGATCATCGATGTTTAGGCATTTGTTTATTTGCTACCAACTACCAACCTTGTAGACGACGACTGTAGACTTCCACAATTCTTGCAAGTTTGCTAAGTCCCAAAACCTTCTTATTTGGCAAGTATCCAATTGATACTTTGCCGAAGAAAGGGACCAAATGATGCTCACACATGGAGAACATTTCAATGTCCTTTACAACGACCATCTCATCAGTGTCTTCATCAAAAACGGCATCGTTAAGTACCTCTGCAAATTATACCAATAAAAAATGTTGCTGTGAAAAACAAGTGGTTAGTGGTTGGTTAAATCGGTAGTACAAAAAGCAAAAGCACAGGCTTGATTAGCTACGCTATGCTTAACCCGTACTAGATACAAGTATTACTTTACCCCAAGTTAGGTAACAAAAACGCACTTTACTCTATTAGTCATCCGTCGGTATTCGTAATAGTAATAATAACTTACATATGTATAGTATGTGAATAAATATCAAACATGAAACTTGTGTTGAATTATCTTATCAATAAGAAAAAAACTAGGTATATGTAAAGTTAAAAGCTTTGTTCAATGTGCTCATCACTACAATCTATTTTTTTTATTCCTGCACGATTATTGCCTATAGACATTGAACTTGATGTAGTAATCGTGTCCTCAACTATGCCAAGACCAACCTTTACACCAGCTTCGTTATAGATAACCTTCCAATTTTGTTACATAAGCAGTAAAGAGAATGACCGTTTTTCCTAGTAGCAAAATCCAGAATCTTGTTTGTCGTATGACCAACAGTGATTGAGACAAAAAATTAGACCATTAAAGGCATCGTAATCGCATTTATTATTTACTTTTGACAAGTTTTGGTTTTTCTTAATTTGGTTGTTATTTTTAGTGATGATGAATAAAGCTGAATGCCGATGAACTATTAATCAGAATTCTAAGAAAATGTAAATCTACCTATCGACTTATGCGTGCTTGTAGTACAGAACGGCAATCCAGTTGCCACAAACAAAACTTAAAACAGTTTCTTGTTCTCGTTCAATAAACAAATTTCTAAACTTTCCCATTTCTACAAATCGAAAAATAGATTGAATCTCGTCTTGTGATGTTTCTCGTTTCTATTGTTTTGCCATGTAAAACCTTCGCTTGGCATTAAATCCTACTTCCGTTTTTGGAAATTGGAAAGTTTACTTATCTACTCAAACAATACTCTCAAAGCACACAAGCTGAAGCTGAGTGCTATTAGAAGATAAAAAGAAAGAGAAGCAAAATTTATTTTCGTCAGAACGAGTAATTTAGGTTCCTTTTCGCTTGTTATATGATCATGATCATCAACCCACACACGTTTTCTTTCCAGTCGTCATTCCGAGAGAAAAAGTACGTACGAAGAAAGAATAGGGTTGATAAAAGCTGGAAAAGGTGCTATAAAGGCATTACAGATTCTTCTGGTTGCTACATTTGGTAAATTACACAGGCAAGCTCAGAGTACCAAAAAGAGTAAACGTATTGATGTTACACAGAAGAAATAGGCCAACCCCTACACCCATTCATTCTTTACCAAAGAATCTGTGTTTTTTTCTTTTCTGTACCACTTTTATTACTTTCAACAGTACATTCGTATTATAATATAATAATATATTATACTTTTACCTTTTCTACAGATTGATATATACAGTAACGAGTACGTTGTTATCACTCTGTCTCAAACTATTTTTGCTCTTGTACTAAAATGCACCTTGTCGGTTTGAAGCTTGCTTCTTGCATTCATGACGCAGAAAGAGCAAAGGGAGTTGGGACAGCTTTCACCTAGTTTCTCATTTTTACATTTGATACAACGTATAATATACACTCGACTCTGCTCGAGTATCACATCTTCGCATTTTCTATTTTATACTGCATAAATATGAATCATCATGATGTACTAAAAGCTCTGTTCTGTGCACTTCTCACGTATTTACAGTATCGAGAAAAGCTTTCTCCCGCCAGCAATTCCTTGTCGTGGGAGTTTTTTTTACAACCGAACAAGCTTTTATTCTCCTACCACGGGAGAAATCAAGGCGCTTAGAAATATGTATCTATTTTAAGTCTCAAGCATCATTCCGTGTTCCTCGAGTTTATATTTACATCATCTAACCGAAAAGATACCGTGGCCTAAAATATGGTCGTATACACAATACAGTTGATTGATAGTTACTAAAGGTATATTAACCCATTTATTCCTAGCTGCATATATGTATGAGTTTATATTAAACCTTGGACAAAGTCTAGGTCTCGGCCATTTTTTTCGCAGTTTTGGTTGGTTGGAAAATGAAACTATCCAGACATAAAACAATCACATTGTAACGCTAATGGAGTGAAAAAAGAGAGATGACGCCACGATGGTTATAATATGTACTTGTTGCTACTTGTCAGACTAAGCATGTTTTGATTCATTCCAGATTCCAGAGCGCACTGGTAAGCAGTTAAAGTAAAATAAAAGTGGTGGTTTTCTATAAAAGCATTATTACTTAGGTATATAAAACAACAAGTCCAATCGTATATAATAAAAACTTGTATTGAATACATATTTTGTCTGCATGTAGAACCAACGTCGCCATTAAGAGGTCAACTTGTATTACTTAATAAAATAAAACCGAGAATCCAGAAATAAAATAAAAACTTTAACTCAACAAAAGATTATGACAAAAGCGTGACTTCCACGCACGAATGCCCCTATTTATTATTAACTGTAGCAATATAACTATATATGAAAGGAAAATTAGGAAGGAATGCTGGTTTGAGGAACCAGTATTCCTTCGTATTACCAAAAAATTAGGAGGGGTAGAAAGAACCAGAAACAAGTTGCACTACATTGTGAAGGGGTCTATTATTTATTCGTCATAAAAAAACTGGAATTTTGGACGGCAAAAAGTGGTTAAAACTTTCATGTGAGGAATATTATAGAACTCTTTAAAAATTTTGCTGCTAAAACCTGTTTTGTTAGTGTCCAGCAACTTTACGCACAATAATTAGTCCTTTTTTGCGACAAATCCTTAGTATTATATAATAACAGGTTTTTTCGAAAAAATGTATACTTGAATAGCTGTAAGTTTTAGCTGGATTAATGGAGCAGTAGAGTAACAGGTTAATTTGAACTATAACTATACTTAAACCAAGTAAAAAAAATTATGCTCACCTGGGGTAGCAACAGTCCTTGGAGTCCGTGGTGAATCCAAATCATTGCAGCCATTTTCTAAGGAATGTCCATTAGATAAGTCACGCATCTTGCCCAGCTTCTTTTTCAAAACGAGTGGATCTACAGTAATCGGACTGGGCTTATTGACGTTTCTCACTTCACCCGCTCCAGCAGAAGTTGACATTTTGAAAATAAAAAATGTACTGAGCCTAAAAATACAAATGCATAGTGCATTTATATTTTAAGGTTGAACCAGTATTAGTATTTTAGTCGGGAATCAAATGCCAAATTGATTGGGGTAGATTGTTACAACTATCTATATAGCTAATACTCATTACCGACGTACAACCCTATAATTTATATCTTCTAAAGGATAGTAAGATGTTCAGTATCAAAATAATAAACCCTAATGAGGCATGAAAATAAATGTTATATAACTAACTAGAGATACGAAACAGTTCTAGTCCATTTTGCCTGGCTGTGGCTTCAACATTCGCATGTCAGAAAAAAATCTTCGAGAAACTACTTCTCACTGGAGAACGATCAATAAATCAGTAGATGCTTGTCACTGTTTGACCATTACTTGTTGGTACCTTATAGGGTCTAATAAGCATTTCGTTCTGTTGATCAATACGATGATGTGCTGCTGAACAAAGTTACTGTAGCCAAATACACTCACATGTTTGAAAATGATGAAAACATAAAAATTCACGAAAAAATCCGCCACCAGGCCTACGTCATGGTAGAAGAAGCAGTAATACTATTATCGTTACTTGAGAATATGTCACAGCTTCTGCTTAACTTGTCAGAATGCCGTAATTTATATAGTTAATGTGACAGTCGATGAGGTCGCAGAAAACAGGTTTCTTACAGCCACACGGTTACACAAAACTTGTAAGTAGACATGTAGTAGACCAGACAAACGGAAATATTTTCTGTGTAAGCTAATTAAAAGGAAGGTATACAAAATGAAAGTTGTCCAGTAGGAGTTGGTAGTAGGTTAATGTGATTAGCCCAAGATCAAGAACCAAAAATGCTTGATATTCTCTGTACACTTGGAAGCGAGCCACAACAATCCCTGCTAAATGAGGTTTAGACACGCCTTATACTAGTTAGTAGTTTAGTAAGTGATGCTACCTAAAATTTTGAAAAATCTTTAAAACTTTTTCAACTTTCTGCGTTTTAAGCAGAAAGTGTTGAAGAGAAAATGCGTTTCTCCCTTCTCGCCATTGTCACGGTACACATTAAGTCAGTAGCTAAGAATAAGAACAATTACTCTTCTAAATGAGCTCATAATGGTGAGAAAATAGATCAATTATGGCTGTCGCACCACCGTGCTTTGCTTTGAATGTAGCACAAAACACTCATCTGTCTATATGTAAAGTGCCCTCCAGAACTAAAACCGTACTCTCTACGATAATGTATAACTACTCTGCACTATCGGTAAATAACAACCAAGACCTAGATAGCCTATCTCATTTTTGGGGCAATGTAATTTCCATGAACCTTTTTCTAACTTCCTTTTACCTAAACACAATCTTTCTTGCAATTCTCTGCTGGTTATACCAATAAAATTACGTATACATATATATAAAGTACTTGGAAAGCTTACCTTATATGTCTGCACAAAGAATGAATTTGTATTAAATTTTGTTGCTAAATTGAGCAAGATTTTGATGAAAATCCAATGGAGGAGCTGAAGGGAAGAAAGTGAGTTCAGGTCGAGAACAAAGGTTCGACTGAAGACGGAGGAGCAAGTGCAGTTGGATACATGCTTTAAATGCTGTCGGTCTGGTAAATTGAAAAGGGCTAAGGCTAGCATTCTGAAGCTCTAAAAACGATACGTAATACGTATAAGATACCTGGTGTCTTGCTGAAGCTTTTTTGTATGTGATCGTTACGCCGTGATCTAAGTCGTGTAGACTTATACAACGCAGAAGATACTCTTATTGCTGCTTGCTTACACTTACCATATTAACGCAAACTCAACGCGTACACAAAAGAAGTGTAAGTTTCATCTCTGTGATTTCATTCTTGCAAGAGTGCATACTATCCAGAGAGTACGAATAATAAGAAGTAATATATATAATTCATAGCAGCAAAATGTACACATAATACCTATAAATACTTCTATCGTCCCATACAATAATGGAAAATGATTATATCACGTACATTTTATTATATAATCACAACATTATTCATGTTTCATCATGGTAAATGTTCGTGTGGTTAGAAGAGAATGGAATCACTGGATAAGAAAAAGTCGGATCGTTATTCCATAGACCATTGAAATCCTTAACCATGAACTCGAGAAGACGAGGTAAAATGAATACATAAGTGTGGGGACAGTTTAGCTTATACTATTATTACTACATATGTTGTGTTCGAATTGAATGTACACTGTGTATCAGTGTTGCACCAAGTGCTTGACACGTGAACAATCTACCAGACTGGATTCTTTCAGAAAAAAAAACGTAAAAAACATTGAATTTGAAGTGAGCTACTTGGTTGCGGCTGTCTAAAATTATTTAGGTACACACTTGGACCGTTGGACATGATCTTTAGTGAATGCTCATGCAAAGTTGAAAACTACTAGGCTGTAGTAACTCAATACGAGCAAGACACAACAAACACAGACACAGATTTCTGTACAATAAGTACTGAATTTCTGAATTATGTGTGCACTAGACCAAGAAGTGATCAGGAATTGATCATGTTCCACCTTCTTCTTCATGACATTGTTGAAGTTTTAAAAGATACAGTGTCCTACTATCATGGTAGATTGAATATAAAAAAAAGTAATAAAAAAGTAATAAAAAGGAATGGTGATGGCACACAGGTGAATCCTGAGAGTCTTGGAGCCACAAAGAGAATACTTGGCGAGGTAAATATGTAGCTAAAAAGCGGAATACACGTTTTAATTTCATAATTTCCGCCCATTATTGACGAAATATTACAAACAAGTAACTTTTATGTTATATTAATCTTACATTTTCATTTTTACACGGATTGTCAACTGATAAAAACCCAATTTCCCAACGGAAAACGGATAAAAATTTCAACAGCAGTCAATTAGTTATCTAATGGTAAAGTATCTAATTATCTTACGTCAGAAATTATCAAAAGCTACGACTCACGACGAGAGTGAAAAATAATAGTCGGGTTTTAGAACTACTATGTATTGCGAACGTGATAATAGGTGATTGTTATGCTATGATGAATGATGACCATGTATAATGAATAACTAATAACCCCAATGAAGGAGACGAGACTGAAAAATAATAGTCGGGTTTTAGAACTACTGTGTATTGCGAACGTGATAATAGGTGATTGTTATGCTATGATGAATGATGACCATGTATAATGAATAACTAATAACCCCAATGAAGGTCAGGTATACTAAAACGTGAGACAATATATCAAAGATATGTGGCATGTGCCAAGTATAAGTAATGCTGTAGTAAAATTCTAACAATGTAGAAGTTTGGCTTTTTTATAGTCGGACGGCTAGAAAACAATTTTGTCCAACATTTTATTATTTATTTTAAAATCGCATTAGTACTTTAATCCTAGCATGTTTTTGAGGCATGTCTCCCTATATAACATAATATGTAGCTGTAGCTTCTGTAGTTTGTAATTCAATCTACCACAAATGTGGGTACCATGCACGTTGGTAATATGGTAATAATAGGCACGTTGAAAAAATTTCTATTTAAATGATTGATTAGGGAAGCAGTGAGCGAAGTAATGAAAATTTTAATAGCTCTACGTTTCGACTTCTTCAAAAGTCCTCTAAAGGAGCAAATGACAAATTAGAGAATAAAAATATGGAAATTAATTCATCATGTTTAATGAATTCCGAGTGGAAATCTATTGTACTATTGTGTCATCGTTGTGAGTGATTTGCTTGCCTCAGAACTAGAACTCATTCATCATTGTCAACACTAGAAAAAAAACTCAGGTGCTGCTTGTGATTGCTTTGAAAATCCAATTTCATTTTTAATTCTGCTAAACCATTCAATCTACTATTCATGTCCATAATTTCAAATAAACTGTGTTGTGTATTGCGGATAACTGAACCGTCGATCCGAATAAGAAATTGGGTATGTAGTAAATATCATGCATTCAATGCTAGTAATTAGTTATGCATAGCATTATTATTGTCCAAGTGATTCGTTACCCAATAGCCCAATATCATTTAAAAGGTGTGTTATTTCAACTCACGAGGAGGTCTCATGGACTTGCCCTCCCAGAAAGAACATCCTCTCATGTGCGCTAGTGCAGGTATTTTTATGCGTAGAATATAATGGGGAAAATTTGTCCCGAATGGTCACATCCATGACAAGTGACATTTGAGTACAATTCGCTACACTGGAAAAATTAAATGCTTCCCACTTTGCATGCGTCTTTGTGCACTTTTAGGATTACCACCGATTCAACATTTTACGACTAATTCTGATTTCCGGAATTCGGCAACATCATCATTTTATTGCTACCTTGTTGTTAGGAATCTCAAGTAAAGCCCAAATGGCTCTAAAGGTTCTACTTGTCGCTCTGTACTCTATGGACTACAACTTAAAATTGAGGAGAAGAAACTGTCAAGTAATGTGATGAAATGTAAGCAAACATTGTAATGTAGTAGTAAGCATTCTTTGTAATGAATGAAATTCTTATTGGCATGCCTATGATTGTATTATGAACGGATGTCCGCTCGGTGAATCATTAGGCATTTAATATCTATGACTAATATACACACTTGTGTGTTATATAAGATTATAAATACGCATGAAATAAAGCAGGCCATCATCAGTCTTGATGACAGCTTAAGCCTAAAAGTTTAACAGAAACGTCTACATATGGTATACAAAAATACATTGTGTGGTGCTTATCATATGTCCTATAAAGATGTCATGAGGTTCAACTAGGAGGTGTCAAGAATTGTGTCAATCGTACAATGTGGTTATTAGTTATGTTAGTTAGCGTTGCAATTTTTGTCAATCAATAGACAAATGACAATTTAATGGCACAGCAGTACCGTGGACAGCTCTGACACGACAATATTTACCATCAAAATGTTATGTATAGTGTCTGGAAGTATGAGAGTGATTTCATGAACACAATCATCATCATCAGTGTCTGCTCGCTGATTGGCTGAGATTGGTCACGTGACCAATACAGTGCACGCTACAATATTCTATTTGACAATTTTATGCATATAACAAAAGCATGTTATCGATATAACAGACATGTCAAATCAAAGTTCCAAAATGTAATTACTACGTAGCTGAAAGCATTTAAACTAGTATTGAATTTGGTTATATTGTCCGTCTGCCTGTCCGTCTGTTTCAGCTCTCCCTCTCACACCGACCAAACTTTCCACAAAAGATCTCTAGGGGTCGGGGTCGTAGTTGTGCTTGGACCCGATCAGTCATATTCCAGAGAACAGTGGGGGTCACAGTTTATTTCAAATTACATCGACGGCTGAAAGTTGGTGTATATATAGATGGTAGCACGTTACAATGTTTTGCAAAGTTTGATCCAGATTGGTTTAACCTCTGTAAACCACAGGGGTCCTCAAAGTTAAAAAATTGTTTTGCCCATAACGCAAAGTCTATAACATATGTCGTTGTGTGTGGGGGTCGTTTGAGGTCTTTACATCATTAAATACATATTCTTGTATCATTCCCTTTATTTTCAGCTACGTATCTGATATTTTTAACAGAAGAATTTTTTACATTGCACAAAATTTGAACAGCGTTCTTCAAACATGTACATGCGTAACGGCGAGGTCAACTGGCCTAAAAGCGTTAGAATGTCATCCTTGTATTGATATCATGTTTCAATAAACCGGCACTCGTCTATACAAAAAGCACTGGGTGCAACGAAACGCAACTCTATTTATTTATGCATACCAGTTATTAATGTGAGATGTTGTATGTTGATATAATTGTAGTCCGCAACATTGTTCTTCGTGGCAAAGAAAAAAAATATCAAATTAACAAGACCAAGCATGCATGAATTCAAAAAAATCTTATGTAATTGTGCGTGTGTCCCATCACATTGTTCACGTTCTGACGGATGCCAAACCGACGACATGAAAATGCAAACCATATCGAAAAAGTATAGGGTTTTGTAGTGGCAATAATTACACTATCAACTATACACCATTTTTCTGACCAAAGAAAGATTTCTGGACGTTTCCACCGTGAGCATGCAATAATGCAATGCCAACGATGTGTTCTTCTTTCCATTTTACGCTCATACTTTTGGTCTAGACTGATGCAATGAAGTATTTATTCGATAAAGAAATAATAAAATTCCCTAAAAATTCTAGCGTGTTGGACTACCAAACCAAGTATAAGCTTTTGTCGATATTGCTTTCGTAATGTGTTGTTAGGTCGCCATTTTCATTTACATCAAACATAATCTTGAAACCGGTATATGATGCAACAACTCTACCTGCTGAAGACAGTATCTTCTGTTCCCCTTTTTGCGATTCATCAGAGCTGGCCATGCTTCAATCATGGACAAAAGGACGAATTCCTGTTTCTTCTTCTTTTCATTGTTACAGCTTTACAGTCCTATCAGATTGTATAGTATGAATATAACAGCTTACATAAGTTATATACATATTATGATTCCCCTTTGAAGATGAAATCTCTGACGTTGTGTTATGTAACTGAAATTTAAGCAGGGAGAAAGAAAAGGAGATAGCAACAAAATCCAAAGTGGTGGGATGGGAAACCATTAAGACGAGAGAAACACCTTAAAAACAGCCAATACCACGCCAGGATTGCTGATGTTTTAGTCAGGTTTCAGGTTTTTTACTTCAAAAGCTTAACTGACCTGTTTTAATGATATAACTTTAACTTTGGACATTGGATGAAGGGAGTACACGAGAAGAAATATGAAATGCAATTTTCTTTATCTTATCAAAGTTGATATCTACTGTTTTATATTAACAAGTTTGAATATTGCGTTTTCTTTGGTTTTTAGTCAAACAGTCAAACTTGCATAGCCAAATTTAACTTTCCCGCTTTTGCAGTAAGTATTATTAGAAAAAGTTGTTACACCAAACGATTCTCTTCGATTGGTAAATGTAATAGCAGAAATAAAAATGTGTTGTAATGTAGTGTAGAGCAAGCTCTGCTTCCTTGGAAGCAAAGCATCAGAGGATGGCCATGATGATTGATGATTAGTATTGATTACGATGATGCCTTCATAATAAGTTGTTTTTTTGATACCATGATGTCCAACTTAACTTTTAAGGGAATAGGCGGAGCCTTCGCTTTTTAAATTCTGCTCTAGACCATTATTTCCTCACTAATATACTTACTACCTATATGCACTCTAGGGAAGCAAAACATATTAATTATCATTGTCCATGCAGTTTCTTTAATTCGCTCAATTGTTTATATCCCGACATGATTTGTTGGAAAAGTTTATTCAAAAGTTAAACAGGATAATATCAAAAAGCGAATTATGCTGGGTCTTAACCAAATTGGCCACATATTCGATAGCATTAATCTGTTTTAGGTCGATAAATTGAAACCATTGAAAAGGAATATCATCTAAACCTAAATTACTCAATCCCATCATTCGTATAAGTTGTCAGTTGCTAAATAGTTGCATTTTACATCCTTATTTATTCAATACGTTTTGTTTAAGTAAAAATGACAATCATGGCCAAAAATTATTCTAGNCTTATTTATTCAATACGTTTTGTATAAGTAAAAATGACAATCATGGCCAAAAATTATTCTAGTATTATGCTATAAGCTGAAGCACGTAAAATAGCGCTTATTTCATTTTTTATTTTCATATACATACATACCAGAGATTTTGCAGTTTTCTACCAACCAGAGATTAATATTTTAGTAAGTACTGTAGTTATATAATAACGTAGATACATTGTATTATAATTTAAGTTATCTTCGCCACAAAATGAACAACACCCTAAGAACACAATTTTTATTGTATAAAATTTTGAGTGCTTTTTACTCCATCATCTTAGTATAACAATGAAAACGATTTAAACCTTATAAAATGATTATAGGTAGGTCCGCTTACACACAACTGGGTTTTCAGAATCAAGTTAGCAGCAACCTTAACCTTCAATTCGTAGGCATAATTGATAATGTATGGTCATTGTGCGTAGGTATTGCGCGTACTTCTCATCCTTATATAATCTATTGTTACATTCATTGCTGATATCTGGTTGCATAATTTAAACAGTAACAGCTGCAGCTAGAACATACGAACCCCACCAACTTGACGACTTCTTTGTTGGCGTTTCCACTCACGGAACATTCTGTTGTAATAAATCTCATACTTCCGCTTAGCACGAACCTACGATGAACAAATCTTATAACGTAAATCGTACTGAGAGTTTGTTAATTAAAAAGGACTACAATACGCCATGAAGTAGGTTAATAAATTAAAACAACGGTATTCTATTCACTGCCATGTACGATATGAACTATGTTTTATGCTTGGAAAATGCATTTCCACTATTTCCACTAGTTTTTTTGTGGCTACTACTGCTATTAGCATCATCGGAGTCGAGTGATGGAGATGGGGAATGAGGATAACAAGGAATAAGGGAACCAGGAATTACCATGAGTTCCTCCGCAAATGTCTTTATATCCTGATTTTCTGGATTCATTCCGCCCATAAAGCTACGAAGAGCGACTTTTAATTTGAGGTTATCTTCATGCAATTCCTTATTGTAACCAGTCAAAACTCGTCTTTCTAAATTAACGCGGTTCAAGCGTACCCAAAATTTTTCCAGGACGGAATATTCCCATATAAACTGTAATAAGATGCAGAAAAGGTGATTTTAGTATACAGATGCACACCTGCTTGCAGATTTGCAGACCCGTTTGTCGCATGAATAGAAGGCATATACACCTCATGCTTGAAAATCTGGACATGAACTCACCTTGCTTATTGGAGCATTTAAGCCTGATTGGTCAATTTCCTCTGTCTGAACTTCACATGTGCAAGGATCGCACTCACATATTAAATGATGATCAATTTTTGAGGGAACATATACGAATCCACCTAGATCAAGCCCAGTCGGCAGTATAGACTTTGTTTTGTTTTCCAATGAAGAGTCAGATTTTGGCATTGTTTCCAGTTTCCAGTGGTGTAGAAAGGGGTCAATAATTTCACTTTCCATTTCATTTTTACGACAGCGTTCAATACAGCGAAGCAAAGTTTCGCGCTTTTTAATCATATCATCCAGTCTGTCCGTGACATTTCTGGTAAGCAATGCCAAATGCCGAATGTTGTCTTGTCCCAGTCGTTTGAAATCGTTGAACCTCCTCTGTTGAAGACGATGCGCAGCTCGAAGTTCGTCTTTTTTGCAGTTCAATTCATCTAAGTACTTCTGAAGAGCCACACAAAAGTTCTTGTCCTGTTTGGTGAGATTATGGAAACCTCTCTAACAAACGATATTTTAATGAAAGCGTTAATTAATTTGCAGGAAGAAACGGATACCAGTTTGATTGTAAATTAATGTGTACGTGTCTACCTGGAAGTTATGAACTTTTCTTAGTTGGCCCTCGATGGTGGCAACGACCGTATCGTCTTTCTTTCGAATATCTGAATATTCTGTCTTCAAAGGCAGCGCAGTTTGCTGAAAATATAAAGTATAATTCTTATTACCCATTAACACTACTACACGTATTGGTTCTGCATCTTTATAATCCAGTGTAATGTGGATAAAAATAAAACTTGACTTCAGGCATTGAATTGGTTCTGAGAACTTACATCATAGTCAACCAACCACTCTGCAAATTCTTTCCAGATTTCAGACGACCGTTTCTCCGCTTCAACTTGCGCAGCATGAGTCTCTTCGTTAGCCTATTAAAAAAATCAAGTGTTTTGTCATAAATAATATACTTGCATGCATATTTTATTGTTTCACTACTTGTTACTCTTTGTATTTTATTAAAACAAGCTACTTTATTCGCTCAAGCAAGCAACAAACCTTGTTTCGGATCTCTTCTTGACGAACAAACAGTTCAGCTTTCGAATCAGAGGCCATTTCCCGATACCTCATATTAACAGCCGTCATTACTCCTTGAAGGTATCGCATACTTTTATCTTGGTAGTTTTGAATTCTAAATTTTTCATCGTTTAAAACATTCAAGAGATTTTGTCTGGCGTCACCATACAATCCCCGTACTTGACCCAGGCGCTTCTTGTAAAACTCTAGAATAAACCATCACGTCTTTGTTGTGGCCATGTATTTTACATAATGTATATTTAGGCAATAAAAAATAATATTATGTAGGCACCAAGCACTGCCTCTCAATGCCATGTTGGTTGTATTTTTTGAATACCGAGTATATTATCAACGTTGTGGATGTGCATATCGAATGCATTATCGTATTCCTCATCGTTTTGATTCAACAGGTCGTTCAAAGCATCAATTAATTCGTCTTTCTTTTGCAAATTTCTTTCAAACGCTGTCTGGTAAGCCTGTTCCATGTCATGTACGCCAAAATATAAATACTTTGTTACATCCACAACCATTTATCATGCATGCTTCATAATAATTATACGAGTAACATTACGCACAATTTATTGCTACCAAAAGACGTGTATCCATCATTATTATTTACGAGAAAATTTTAATCAAATACCTACCAACTAAAAATTACACCTCATGCCATGTTGTATGTGGGTATACGTAAAATTGGACAAATACATAACACGTGTGTACCATCTGTTACGTAATGTGAGCAAAAAGCCACGACATGTATTTTTACACTACGAATACTAGGATCATTCTCTGGGGGCAAAGGCGACTACACGATAGACCCAGATCCAAACTAAAATTCACACTGAAAAGTTGAAGCTGCTGCAAGTTGAAAATATGAAAATGAAAGTGGATGGATGCTAATATTCGTCGCATGGATAGAAAATACTTGTCTTGCTTCACATCACGACTGGCTCTCACGCTGAGAGTTGTGAAAATATTTGTAGATGAAAGGTAGATAATTACATAAAAGACTGACCAATAACTCCAAATATAAGGTGCATCATATTCTGTTTAAATCTAAAGCATTACTTTTGTAGGACAATCTGTCGGTCAATGCAAGAAGTCGAATGTATGAGGAATTTTATGTTACCTGAAAGTCTTCAAGCAATTCATCGCTCTTCAGCTTTCTTAAGCGTGGCCTCCAGAGATCGAGCAGTTTGTTTTCATTTAGCTTGATGAGTTGATATTCCTTCTCTTTTTTAAGCTAAAAAGGTTCAAAGGTTTAGGGTAGTGAAACAGATAGAATAAATTATTCCATACTACTATGGAACATGCAAAAAAGGAAGGTTGTCACGATTAAACACAGATTTGAACGCAGTATTTTAATGTTACCTTTAGAAATGCTGTGGTCAATCGTTTTCTTCTTATTAGCTTTTCCCTCTCGGCTAAAGCCTTCTGTTCGGCTTGTTTTGCCTTTTGCTCTTCAGTAAGCGGCTCCTTCTTCTTCTTACTTTTTTTACTTTTGGGAGGCATGTTGAATATTCTTTATTTTTTCCTAATTATTAACAAAAAATAAGGGATTATTGTGCTGATTACTTAAATTTATTGTTACGTGTGGATTGGATATTGTGTCTTATCCACCACCATTAATAATTGTACTATATATAGACATCTGAAAGCAGTCTTGGTGGAAGCGAGATAATTTACTAGCACTGCTTCAATTTAAAAGTTACAAAAAGATAGTTCATGGATACATTTTTTAAATTCATTATGATTTTTAGATGCGTGCGTACCTATACTCGGTTCAACAGCAATAAAGTACCTCACTGATTAATTTGTTTTATGTAGTAATGTCTGTACCGTCTGTATTGTAACTTGTTCCAACGTAAAATCTATTTCACAAATTTTCACAGTCGATTTATTAGCTCTATGAGTTCTTTAAAGACAGAGTGAAAGAGAGATTATTTATTTACTTTTAATGCTTTCAATTTTTAAATATAATTACTCCATGCCAATTCAATTCAACGTCACTGGTACAGTAGATTATGGCCACATCACTCATCTCGAATGCCTATAATGTCTGTATATTACGTAGATTGGAAAACGATCGAGAAATCAGGATTAATGTGTCCGACGTATGCAGGATATTCATCTGTTTATTTGTTCGATGAACGTTTCGATCGATTACTCCTGTTTTTAAATCAAAGTTTGATCGATGATGGTTTACAGGGTTTGCTAGTTGACACTATCACATTTCTTTATGTGCAAATTGCTTACTTACACAAACAAACCACTTTTACTAGTTTGTTTTTACTTTTTGTCAATGTACAACATCCTTTTGCATTTTTAAATTTTCAAATCATTATTCATCAGTCAATCAATATCATGTAGAAACATTTTTGGTTTGACTTGGACATGGGTGCACGGATATAAGAGAATAGACGAAAGGGCACCAGGAAAAATGAAACTTATAAGTTACTCAGCTATTCAATTTCGTTTTATATACCCACCTTGGACGACACCATGAATAAAATTAAACAAGAAACTTTGGGTATATAGGCAAGCACCAATAACATCAATTGGAATTTATCATCTAACTATAAGATATTATTATGAAGATTTCATCTAACCATAAAAGTAAAGATTTTAGCATGTCTGTCTGCCATCAATCTCCTGGCTGGCACACTTGTACTGTACCTTAGGGTAGTGGCTTCGTTGGGATGTAAATTCAGCAAGTTTGATTTACCAAGAATTAAACTTTTTAGCCAAAATGGCTCAAATTTGGCACGCAGGTACCTTAGGTTAATGGCATTTATGGGGTGCAATTTCAGCAAATTTGGTCATTTGGATGGTAAAAAATTAAACTTTATCCAAGTTAGCTCAAATTTTGTATATAGCGATACTAGGTCAACTGGCAAGCCGGTTTGTTACCAATTGCCGTTTTTTACAAGTCAAAATAAAAAATATGTCACTGAACAGTTTATTTGTNGGTCATTTGGATGGTAAAAAATTAAACTTTATCCAAGTTAGCTCAAATTTTGTATATAGCGATACTAGGTCAACTGGCAAGCCGGTTTGTTACCAATTGCCGTTTTTTACAAGTCAAAATAAAAAATATGTCACTGAACAGTTTATTTGTGCGTGACCACAAAACATAATTTGTCAATCGGGTCATAAATTCACTTTAAAATATATTTACAACGCTGATTACTATCGTTGTTTCGTTACCCATCACATTTCCCACATAACCACGGAGGTTATGATGTAACCGTCGATGAGAAGCATAAAATTATTGCGGCATTTGTTTTTGTCTACAATGTAATTAATTACGTTCGAGAGTCTTTCCTTATTCAACGCCTTAGTATTGCCATTCAAACAGGAAATGCTATTTCAGTTATTAGTATAGGCAAATACTTTCCCACAAAATCAACCCTATTCGGACGTTTTCTCTTAGCAGTTAATTTTTTTTCGTTGTCAATGTATCCCTGTATTTACTAAGTGGCATGTTTAAAAAAATAAAGCAGGATAACGGACAGTGAGTCAAAATAAACCCGGTCTTTCGATTCTGGTTTGGTGGGGGTTGTTTTATTGTAATTTTACTAATTCCAAGGAAATACTCCATTAAAGGTTGGAAACAAAAGGTGGAATGAAGCGGAAAACAGCCTCGGAATAAAAGTTATCGTTGGTAATAATATCATCATCATTGATCACCAATTCAATTCACCTACCTAATGCATACCACACATAAGTCATTCACAGCAACGGCTTCACAAAAACATTGCTTGCTTGTTCCATGTTCCATAAAATGCACATTATTATTTTTGCACGAACTAAATTAATCTAAATTAATTAAAAATTTATCTAATCCAGCGCTATTCAATAGATTCAGATAATTCTAAACAATTCTGCAAACTGTGGGAAGAATAATATTTCTGACATGTAATGAGAGATGTAATATATATAGTAGATGGGTTACCTGTCCTGTCCTCTTGTTTTTATTATGTGTTGTGTAGTATCGTATCATTCTCATTACCACTACCACTACCACGTACGTATCATAATATGCACAACACATTTTCCGTGTTGCCTCATGTGCTAACCATTGAGTGAATATGAAAACCGCTTTGCCATTATCTTACCTGTCCTGTCCTCTTGTTTTTATTATGTGTTGTGTAGTAACATTCTCATTACTCATTACCACTACCACGTACGTATCATAATATGCACAACACATTTTCCGTGTTGCCTCATGTGCTAACCATTGAGTGAATATGAAAACCGCGTTGCCATTTTATTCACACCCTGTTACAATTTACAAATGTATCCAGTTCCACTTTTGGTATTTAGTAGGCATTTTGCAAATTATGTAGGTATTTAATTTATCATAGTCATGCATGACCATGCCGGTGCCGTTTCCAAATTATTAAAATTCGTTGTTTTTGTTTGATTAAATAAATATGGAAGACTGTATTTTATCGTTTTATCCTAATCGTTTTATCATCGCCAGTTAGCACAAAACAAATATTTTAACAAATTATAAAGAAACCAGATATTTTTGTAATTTCTGAAACTGCTCATCGGCTCAATGGAATATTTTGTACAAAGGACCACAAGGAGGTGACTCAATTAGTCAGCTAAGAGTATGAAATTTTTTAGTTTCAATAATCTTTCAATTAAATGAAAATTAGTAACCGTCGTCAGTCATCAGTTAGTTGTCAGTGGTTTCTCAGGGTGCCATGGTGCCAATAAGCGATCAGAATTGTCAGTTCTCAGTTTTGGTGATGTTAGATCTGCAAATTCCTTGTTCTTCCTGACGCGTTTTAATTTTCTTTTACCATTTCTATCTACGACCCATGCTCACCGGTTTCTCTATTAAATAGTGACGAGAATGCTTTGATTTTAGTTTCAGGTATTTTTTACCCGATTCTCAATTTGTTTTTATGCGTGGAATACTGGAAGGATAATTCTTTCGTTGCCTTGGTCGCACCTTGCCATTTAATTATCACGCAGTTGGTTGCATGGCAATTGGCAATGCTACAATATTTGCTGACGATAACTGAAAAATTAGCTTTATCTTCGTTATGAGACCATCTCCTAGATTTTTTACTCGGTTTCTTAATAGCCCGCTCCTCACTCATGTCAGGGCAGGCACAAAGTACATGTTCCAAAAACAGTTACTCCTGACTAACATAGGAATTTCTGCAACCCTTTCCGGAACGGGCGACTTTATTCAACAGCATTATGAAAAATACAAATCACCAGAACGGAAGTATGACTACAGGAGGACCTTAAATATGAGCGTGACTGGTGTAACAATAGGAGTTCTCTGCCATTACTGGTATATTTGGCTAGACAATTTTATCCTTGGCAGTACTTTTAAAGTAGCAATGAAGAAGGTATGAATTATTTTAAAACACGTAAAATTTCTTTTTCCTTATATTTATATGAATGGAACAATATGTTTTTTTCTTTTCTTTAAGATGCTGTTAGACCAAGTTATATGCTCGCCCGTTACAATTGGAACTTTCTTCGTCACAATGGCTGTGCTTGAGAAAAGTTCCGCAGATGAGTTTTTGCGGGAACTCCGTTGTAAATCATGGCGATTGTATTTAGCTGAATGGGTTATATGGCCACCAGCTCAGCTTATTAACTTTTTCTTCTTACCTCTGAAATATCGTGTATTGTATGATAACAGTATATCAACTTGCTACGACGTTTATACTTCGTATGTAAAACATGAAATTCCCGTTGACTGTGAATCAAGTTTATCTATCGAAGCTCCATGTGCTTTACAAAAAAATCAAATCACTAGTCCGATACCTGACCAACCAACAACCGCTGTGGCCCTTTGACAAATTGTATTTTGGTATATAGAAATGGAAATTACGCAACTTGTATTAGTAGAAAAATATTCTTCAAATAAATTGTTTCTCACGACGCTTACCGAAGGTTTCAATAGTATAAAAAATGATTTTTTTGTTGCATTAAAACATTTTTAAATAAATAATACCTGCATTAAGAAGGAGACTTCATTTTGAACATGCTCGCAAAACCTGTTGGCGTTAAATATATTTGTATTAAATTATGAATAAGGGATATTAGGTAGATTTTCTTTGTTGCCAATCATCAACAAGTTAATTCTGGAAAGGCCCTGATTGATTACATTGGCCCATAGTAGGTTCTTTTTAATTGTTGAATTTTGGATTTATAAAATTCATGATAAAAATCGTAAAAATACCCGTTTGTCTCGTCGCATAATCAATTCATTACGCAGATGAATGATATTTCATAGAAGTATCGATTTTAAGGTATTTGTCTGTCATCAGACCAGACGCTTCAGCCGATGTAGCTCAAATTTGGCACACAGGTATGTACCTTAGGGTAATGGCACCAATGGAATACAATTTCAGCAATTTTGGTGGGGGTCATTTGGGGGATTAAAAATTAAACTTTAGCCAAATTAGCTTTGAATAATTAATAATTAAATTGGTGGGATTTATAGAGAGAAATTAGATATTTTTTATTTACGAACTCAACTAGCATTTACAAACTTCAAAATTATTGAATAATTTAACATTTTAGGTTATTTTTTTCTATTCGATGCCAACTTTCCAAATTTTTGGAATATTTTGCTTGTCCCCCAATTTTCAGGGGAATGAAACGTGTAACGCTAATGAGCAACTACTGAAAAAGTCAACTCTGACCAAAATTTGACACCCCCTGGTGGTCAAAGGGGTCAACCATTTTGGGTCAAACTTTGCAAAACGTCATAACTATCCATTATGTATCTGTATACCAAGTTTCAGCTATGTTTTTCATTTGAAAAAAATTGTTACCCTCTGCTGAACCCCAGGGGGATTTTCTATTCGATGTCAACTTTCCAAATTTTTGGAATATTTTGCTTGTCCCCCAATTTTCAGGGGAGGTCAGCAGACCCATTTGACCCACCTTTGACTTTGAGCTATGCCACTGCCAACAAGTCCAACGGTGTCCCTACCATTCAAAAACGAACATTGCCATACATAACGTGAAACGTGTAACGCTAATGAGCAACTACTGAAAAAGTCAACTCTGACCAAAATTTGACGCCCCCTGGTGGTCAAAGGGGTCAACCATTTTGGGTCAAACTTTGCAAAACGCCATAACTATCCATTATGTATCTGTATACCAAGTTTCAGCTATGTTTGTCATTTGAAAAAAATTGTTACCCTCTGCTGAACCCCAGGGGGATTCACCCCAAACCAACATTCACGAATAGTTTATCGCTTTGCTTTACGCTGGACACGGTATTTTAATAAGCTCTGTGCTGAACACACCTGCATATGTTTGTTCATTTCCATCGGCTTGCTGCTGTAAATGTCCCGAAAAAGTATCCTAACATTTTACAGAACAGTGAAAATCCAGAATACTCATTACTTTGGCACCCATACCCTAATTTGTCAAACCTGGATAAGATAATTAGATAATTGGTTTATTTTTGCGTGCTTCCTGATAGTTTCCTCGTATCTTGTGTAGTGTTTGTTTTCTGCTTGTTCACACATTGCCTTGCACAGTGTTCAAATTGCTTTGAGTGTTCACAAAATGTTGTATATCGATAGACATACAAATTTTTTATTGGTAGCTTAATAGCCCTGACTTGACTAATAATTGTAATATTTATTACAGCTAGTAAACTCGCTGTAAATGGTAAATGGGCATATAAAAATTCATAACCTACTTCCTCTCCAGTAGTAGCAAACATTATTAGTGCGAGGCTTTCACTTTTCACCCATCATAAAACGTGTTTTATTACTTTGTCATCACGATCACAGACACGAACGTATATAACTTTCACTTCCTGCCTACCTTCCTATTACCTATATGTGCAGAAGTGCAGAAAGAAACGAAAGACATTAATGATAATAATTATTTGATCAAGACAATTTTGACGTTGTTACTTGACTAAACTGGAAGACAGTTATTTCGAACATATAATACGTATGGTTATTGGTTATGGTATGTTGAATTATTGAGCTA
>JAHZNB010001697.1:0-19552 GCA_027744295.1 Callyntrura guangdongensis
CACCCAATTACTTAAAGGATGTGAGCCACATAGATGGTCCAACGTCAAATATTACTTTACCAGTATTTGGCAGATGGATAACACTACCGGCCTAGTTTTTTATTTGTCGGTAATTTTGACACAAAATTATAATATGCAAGCTACTTTTTACGATGTTACCTTAGTGTATCGTAACCGCATCATCTTCTCCCGTTATCAGTTATCAGGGAAATACGCTGGGATATAAAAGACATCATGTTTATTCTTTATTTCGCTTTACTACCACAACTACGTTTACCAGCATCAAGATGAAGATGACAATACCCCGTTTAGAAAATAATATGAGTAAAATGGATTCTCGAAAAGTAAGGGTGCTTCTTTATGCAGCAAGGAAACATTTAGCATCCCGAACAGCAACAAAATAGTAGCACAAAAAATCACAATAAGAGCACTACTTGTAGTAAAAGTGAGTACTGCTCACATTCCCATATGTATCATCACTTGCTCAATTTTCTTTACTCCAAACACACACGCGTTCGCCATTTGTACATAATATTTTGCATGCACTCCATGACTTCCTGTGACAACTATGACGGCCAAAACTTGGAAAAAACAATTTAAAAAATATTTGCATTAGTTTAGCGGTCCGTAGGCACCCACAAAGTGTGTGTGAGAGCTGCTGAAATTGCTGAATGTTACCAAAATAAAAATGAACACATTGTACAGATTACAAGCCATGTGACCTCTAAAGTGAAGTGACCCTACTAGTGTTACCTCTTAGCTAAATGCCAGGAAAACTGGAAAAAATACCCGCTGGAGATAATAGATAGCGTACAAAGAACGTCAGCCGGTAAACAATGGAAGAAGACGAAGCGGAGGAAAAAACCAAGTGTCAGTACTGCATGACAGGATGCAAACAACTGGTCACCTTTCTCCTATCTCACGTGGGGTTGGTGACCCTCGTGGTCGGATATTGTTTAATTGGTGCAGTTACTTTTGAAGCTCTGGAGGCTGGACATGAACGAGAGGCAGGCAAAACTAAATTAGTCTTTGAAATTGATCGCATAATAATTGGGCATTACCACGCCGTTTACTTTTTTTAAAAATTTAATCGTACAACCTAAAACTTAAAAGATTGACATGTTGTAACCTTTTGAACTTTAGATAAAGGAGAAAATGGTCAGAGTGCGTGAAGCAGTTTCCCAAGATCTGTGGACAATGACCCGGAAAACAGACATAATCATCCCCGAGCGGTGGGCTGAAAATGCCTCAAAGCGTTTACAGGTTCCTTGTTTTATATCTCGTCCAATTCATTGCTATTTTTTAACTACCTACATATTATTACACACACATCCCGTTAGGTTTATTTTTTGGCACATTTCTCTCAAAACTTTTTTTTTTAAATCCAGCGACTTTACCAGCACTAACTATACTACTAACCAAAGCCACCAGTGCAATAATGGTTCCGAGTTCCGGACTACACGCTACACACCTCGGCGAGAGCCATGCCGTGGTATTATTACCACCGCAAGAACCCATAAAGCACTCACTTAACTTATTACATGTCATACTTATACCACTTTTACTCACATTTTTTTCCTGCTTGTGCTAATGATGTGAAAAACCATAAAAAATGATTTATTAACCTTTTTGGCCTATTACACAAGTTGGGGGAAAAACAACAACTGTCTATTAGAGAGACACTTTTCTCCTCCTCCCTGAAAAAAAGTAAAGTGGGCATAAATAAATGCGCGCTCACTATACTACCCACATTACGATTACACTAATGCATATAGTTTTAAAAAAACCAAAACCCTCCTAATATTTCTGAACTGAACCACCACCACACCACCATTTATGTGGTGAAACCCGCTAACAGTAGTAGTAGCGCATGTGTGTGTAGGTGTCTACATAGTTGATTTTACGAGCTGTGAAAAGAAATAAAATATAACTTGTATTTATGCATTTGATCTTCGGCAACGATCATGGTAATGACGACGATGGAAGCGATAATAGCCTTTTCGCTAATAAAACGGAAAGTGTGTGCTTTAACGCGGCGCGGGCTCTGGTAATAAGGTTTCGTGTGACTGGCGCATGAATCGGGTCGGGTGTGGTGTGTGTATACGTGGTAATAATGTGTATAAGTACGATTCATAAAATGGGAGGCTTATGAATACCACTTAAAAAATGATTTATAATGAGAAAATAAAATGAATGGTGGCCTTTGTTTTTTTTAATAAAAAACATGTTTGCAGGAGTTTGAAACGGAATTGCTGAAAGCGATACGGAAAGCGGGATGGGATGGAAGTGAGGATACGGAACAGCTCAATTGGACGTTTACAGGATCCCTATTTTACTCCATTATTGTCATTACTACAATTGGTAGGTTATCAAGTGGTGTTGATGGTGTGCCGGTGAATCTTTTTTTTCTCTCTCTCTCAAGAGGTCATAGTCTAGCTTACCTGAGATGTGATGATAATAATGATGGAGAACATAATGAATGGTGATTTTAGGATATGGTCATATTGCCCCGAAAACGGTGTGGGGAAAAATAGTAACCATTTTCTATGCAATTGTTGGCATTCCATTGATGGTCATATGTTGGTCGCATATTGGAGACTTTATGGCAAATTCTTTTCGTTTCCTGTATTGGAGGGTAGGTTGATAAATAGCGAATTTATTATGTAATTAATTTGTTAAGGTTTTAACTTTTAAACAAGGACTTTTGGGGAGTGACCATTATATCGTTTATGCAGGTGTGCTGTTATCTCTGCACGAAAAAACCGCGACATAGGCATCGACCCCCCTTGCGAAGAGGACGAAGTGTTCGAGGAGCATCTGCTAGAGCGTCTAGGTAGTACTCGCAAAAGTTATTTATATATTTTTTAATCACGTGACATAAGTATTAACAAAATATATTACATAGCGCTCGTATAAAACGATCCATTCGACGGTCAGGAAGGGTATCTCAACGCTCGGCGGACTCTGCCATGTCAGATTCTGTTATATCAGCAATGAGTGACCCTGGGTAGGAACACAAACTTATTTACACTTTCTTTTGGACAATTTCCATAACAAGGTTGGAGAGAATTTGCGATCTAATGCTTAATTGGTAATACTGTGTGTATGCGAATTTTTTTGCTGGCGTTAAACAGAGCCTACGGTATTTCTGGCTCTCATCAACATTACACTGCAGCCACACTTCCTCGTACCTCCCAACCCAAAAGCCTTCCTCATCCAGGTCAGGTGCTCCACCGACAAAGGTCTGCAAAATCAGCAGAACCTGATCTAGGTCCAAACTTGCCCGTGTTGTACAATAAATACGCAGAAGACCTCGTCCGAATGCCAATAACTCCCGAAGCGGATGAAACTGGTGATGGGCTAAAACAAGCG
Organism: Callyntrura guangdongensis; assembly: GCA_027744295.1. Lineage (NCBI taxonomy): Eukaryota > Metazoa > Arthropoda > Collembola > Entomobryomorpha > Paronellidae > Callyntrura > Callyntrura guangdongensis. Next base: position 3,373 of record JAHZNB010001697.1, read on the forward strand.
GGTAGTAGCAAAGGACAAAAATTGACGCCACAAACGCCGGTAGGAACGACAGTTCCTGCTCTTCCTGCACCGACTGGCATCAGTCGTAATCGATCTGTACCTCCGGATCCCCAGCGTTATGTAAGTTGACCACTGGCGACCTGTATAATTGTCGCGACTGCTTATTTACCCGTTTATGAAACCTACCAGTGAAACTTTGCCTCGTGTCATGTCATCAAGTCATCATTACAAATACTATTGCGCCTCTTGATTAGATTGCCAAGCACCAAGAAGACTTTGACTTCTGGGATGACGACTTTGATGAGTACTACGAAGAGAGTGACTACGAAGAAGAGGACTTTGGCTACTGTGCTCGCACTCATTTATTAATAATCTCACCCAAGCAATATGGATCTAAAAGTTATCCTCTTTTTTCTTTGCATTCTGTCATTGCAGGATTTGGCGACTTTGTTCCCACCCAAGACTCAGAAACAAGCATTGCTTTGTGCTCTCTCTACCTCCTCTTTGGAATTGCCCTGTTGGCCATGAGCTTTAACTTGGTACAGGAACAAGTGATCAATTCTGTCAAACGGCTTGCGATGACTTTGGGAATTTTGGATGATGAAGAAGACAGATAAATATGTATACAAAAATATATCTCTGTACACGCCATACCCAAATAACTGTAGCTTAGCTGTATATTATTATTATCATTATATTAATGACTTTTAAACAATTAAGAATCTTGTTATGTTTTTATATAAAAAATGTACCCAACTTAGATATAGTCTATATAATATTATCCAACACAAATCCTACAGTTACATGTGTTCCACATTTTACTGTTCCCTTTAATACGTTCCGTTCCGACATCTACAGTTGTTCTTTTTAAAAGCTGTCGTTCATCCTTCAACACACATCTCATTAAACAAATCGAGCAACGAGCAACCCTCACATCAAAACAGAGATGGAGATGAGGAACGCAAACGGAACGTGTTTTTCTGTTTGTTTAATCTAAATAATCTCAACTAGAAATAAGAAGGGCAAACCGTTGTTGTTATATATCCTTTCGTCCTGTCACCACATCATCATCATCCACCCCCAATCGCTAGTACGTTACGCTTCTCAACAGCAGTAATAATTGTTTGCTGTTTTCACAGTGGGAGCTCTCTCTCTCGGAGCACTTTCGCTTTGAAAATATCATCAACTTTAGTAAAGCGTCAATAAGTATAAGCACCTACAAAGAACAACTGGCAACCCTCTAATTAAATATCACATTCTGGTACTGCTGATGGATTTATAATATTCTAGACGATTGCATATTTTGATGATGTAGCCGTACCAGATTTACAGAGATCTCAAAATAATATTGTGCACGTACAAGTCGACACACAGAAACGGCATGTCTTGAAATGATCGTCATCATCATCATCGTAATTTTTTTTATTAGTTAATCCTTTCTGTCACCTCTATGCCACGACGCCAGAAATATCTGCCTTAACAAAACAGACCCGTGCGCACACACAGACCTCCCCATAAAGTGTGTGCAATGCAGTGCAGCTTCATACAGAAATGTATGTCGAACATATTTTTTCTCCGCTGTTTTATGGGGTTACATATTTATTGTAACAAACAACAGGAAAATAAACTGTGTTTTATGAAATGCCAAAATATCTACAATCTACACGACATAAAATATCATGTACTGTCCATGTGTAAACTGTACTGATGATTGGGAGTACAATAAAAAAAATTATTATCATCATCTTGTCTTGTGATTAATTGAATGGCATCATCATCATCTCCGAAAATTTTCCTCTCTATCCCCTCTACTTTCTAAGCCACGTCATTAGAAAGATAACCAAACACGCAGACATCGTATTACCTACGTACTTTTATTTTCTTCCATAATATCCCTTGTGTATTTGATAAAGATATTTAATAATAATAGGTAAGAAGCATATCTGTTGTTGGAGTGCAATGAGCCGCTGCTAGGAGAAAAAAATTAGCACAGCCAAAATGAGTTGTAGCGGTAAGTAAAGTTCTTTTATCCTAGCTGTTCGCCTCGCCATTTTTTAAATATAAAAGCCCACCCACCACCCCAACTGATGGTGTTAAAGCTTCCTAATTAATCCGTATACCTACATGCATACCTATCCGTATCCCAAAATTATACAATTTGCCAATTTGGTTCTAGAAGACATCTATTTTTATGCAAAACTTGGGATGAACACGGAGAAAAATTAAACATAGGAACAGTCTATAATAAATGGTGTATAGCATTGAGCGGTTGATTGACAACTTTGAGGTTAGCTTGTGGTTATCAATTTGGCACCAGAAAAATATTGTTGGGTATAGTGTGTACAGAGAGAGAGAGAGAGCGATATACTATCCCAGAATCAGGAAAAAGCACATGCGCATCGTTTTTTAAATAATATGCGTCATGTCGTGACACCATAATTATTTATTACAATTGGTAAAATAGGGAAATTAGTTTTTATTACCGACAGCAGCCGTCGTCAATCACCGCGTAGTAATAAAACACCGGTTTTTCTTGTTTCTTTTTAATGTTACCACTAAAATGTGCAATGTGTCCTTCCAGAGGTTTACCACAATTTTCGGTTTGATCGTGTCAGGAAAACATTTTCGAATCAATCACTTAATAAATTTGCGAGAATTGTGATGGGTGTGCTGACAGAACAGCGAGTCTGGGAAAATGGACAAAGACAAGCAATGAATTATTACGATAACAATAATTATTACTACAGTTCTTATTCTCCTCCTCCCTCGTCATCACTATCCCCACCCTTATCCCTGCCACCTGAACCAAATGTTTCCGTAAATGCCACTCAGTATACGAGCATCTTTTCCGAATATCTGTCCACCGGTTTGACCAGTGCTTTTCTGGAAAAATACCAGCGGGAACTGACTGTAGCAGCAAGTAGTTTAAGTGTGATCATCTTAATCGTCATAGGAGGATGCCTGTGGTGTCTCATCGGACTGGTGAAACGGGGATTCGATAAAAGTAATAAGTATGACACTGGTGGTGAGGACTCATCATCGTCCACTCCCTACCAAAAAGGTGAAGGAGGAGTTGAAGAGCTCGACTCGTCCTGTTGCGGGAGCTCTGATGTATCTCCTAAAGGAGCGGTGGGAGGAAAGGGAGGAAAAAAGACTGAGAAAAAAGGACTCCCAATTATTTCTAAGATATTTGCGAAACGAAGTGGGAACAAGGTGAGGTTGCTGGCACAGCATCGGAATATCATTACTCCGGATAAAACGATTCCGTTTATTGTACCAACGGTAAGCCAGTGAGGAAAAGTGAATCAATTGAAATACTGTTGGCGGTTTATTTTTCCATTGATGATTTGGATAATTTTATATGAACAGATTCAACTTCCAGCGCAGCCTCCGAGATCATCCCGTAAAGCGAATCCTTCCCTTGTACTCCCCGACGATCATCACTCCCCCACCCCACAACCGTCGACCTCCAAATTCTCTGGGAATAAAACACTACTCCTTGCCCAACAATTCTTTCCTCAGTTGGAACACCCGGAATCTGATTCCTGTCCTCTAGTAGCTTTTTCCTTGTACTATGAGCTCTCCTCCCAAATACTCAACGTGAGACTGCTCGAAGGTCGAAATTTTCCAGAGTCTGTAGCACACACAGTATCTGTCAAAGTATACCCAAGCCGTGGTTCCAAGCAGCACACCAAAGAGTTTAAATGCCGCTCGCCGGTGTACAATCAAGAGTTTTGCTTTCACGTCCGAAAAAGCTCTCTTCACACAAAAATTTTAAAGCTCCGGGCCAATGTCACAGGAACTCCGAAAAGGGTCATTGGCTACGTCAACATGGCGCTCAAGGATCTTCCCGGTTTTGACAAGGTGGTATTGCTGGGCGTGTCTGGAGAAGACGCTGCAGCAGTGCAACAGCAAATTTTGGAGGATTTAAAAACAACTCAGTTATGGCGCCGAGTAGAGCTGCCATCTGAAGTAGGGGACGGAGTTAAACTTCAAGTTAGCTTGAAATGGAGTCCGGAACCCAGTCCAGGATTACTCACTCTAAAAATAATTGAAGCTGCAGGACTCCACGAAAACAGGGATTGTGATTACAGTAAACTACTCATTACTAAAAATAGTTTTTAATACTTTATCAGTTATCATATATCCGCCAAGGATTACTCACTCTAAAAATAATTGAAGCTGCAGGACTCCACGAAAACAGGGATTGTGATTACAGTAAACTACTCATTACTAAAAATAGTTTTTAATACTTTATCAATTATCATATATCTGCCATTATTATAATTATAAGGTAAGCTTCACTAACTAGTTTGTATTTTAACCCATCTCTTTATTTTCTCAACTGCTGACAGCTTCCTCGTATGTCAAAGTGACATTACAAGAGCAAGGTCGAAACATCAAGACACGAAAAACGCAACTGGTGCGATGGGGCTCGGTGCCTGTGTTTGATGATGTGTTTGTGCTCACAATTCCAAAAGCGCTTCTCGCACAAATTTCCTTCCTACTGGTGGTAATTGCACGAGGTCGATTAGGTTAGTGTGGTGATGATGGTAAACGTGGTACATGTAAAAGTAGTAGCAGTTGTAGAAGAGACACATGGACAAGACAGCTTTTTATCATACAATTTGTTTTATCAATTTAGACTAATTTATAATATATCATACATTTCTCTCTCATTCATTCATGTTTCTTTCCCGTTCCGTGCCATGTGCCATGTGTCTCGAAATAATATCTTATACACAATTAGCTCGAACGTGACAAAATTATTTCGTAACTAGGAAAAAATTTCCTTGAAGCGAATCTTATGAGTGTGTACTCAATTATTTTTTTGATTTCCTTCCCGTTTGACAGGTTCGAAAGCAGTGCTGGGGAAAATTTGTGTTGGACCAGTGCCTTTTGCTGTAGCAGCCAGCCAGTCCCCCGGAATCATCACGGCACGCAGCAGTGGTGGTAGCACTAGTACAGCAACAACTTCCTCTTCGTCCTCCTACCGGGATAGAATTTTGGGAAGACATGTGTCATCAGCCAGACTCAGAAATTGTACGATGGCTTCACTTGCTACCTTGAAAAAAATTGAATAGTTTCTCTAGGAAAAACACCATTTCTCAAAAAGCCACAACGAAAAAATAATATTCAGAAAGAAAAAGTTGAGATTTTTTCAAGTTTTTTTTTGTCTCCTCTTAAGAACCAATCTTGACAAAAATTCAAATTTTAAAAGGCAAATGGTAAAATACCTAGAAAATGTAATCACTTCATGTATGCATGCCAAAGAGTCAACGATATAATACGCATGACAAAAAAATCTCTGTGTACTTTTGCAGACCTAACAGACTACTCGAGTGTTTGTTGAACTTTTCAAGATTTTTTTAAAAAAAGAACAGTCTATTCATTATATCAAATTACAGTTTACCCTTTAAAGTACACACAATATAATACAGTAATACCAGTAATAAATATTTTAGCTTCTTGAGACAAACATTCGGCGAATAACATGAGTCACCAATTCATTGCCGTTTTTTGTTTCTTCCTTTTTTATTTTGATTTTTGTTGGCTCTCGTGACTATTGCTGCTGCTGGTATCACCAGAAAAGAAAAACACGTTCGAATCTAAATGACACCTATATATAGATATATTTACAGTTTGTTACAGTCCTTGCCTACTGTCTAGTCTAAGACCACAATCCCAGTTACGATATAGTCGATATATACCTGTACCTGTCTGTACCCTCGAGAAATAACGTTGAATTTTGATTTTATTATTATCAGGAAACATGCTATGCCAGTAGTGCTTTAGGTTATTTGTCAAAAATGGTAGGTTGTTGTAGGTGGATTGAGTAACGGATTTCTTTGTAAAACTTGTACAACAAGACTTATTTGAATATTAAACACAGACTGAATAAATTTGTTTCTTTTTTATTATTGCATTTTTATTTCTCCTTTTAAACTTTGTTGGAAGGAAGGGTAACGCAAAACGCAATTATTACACGCATCATCTTCATCCCGAGCTGTTCGTCTTCTGTCTTTAGAAATCGAATGGGGCTGTGATCTGTGATGGTGGTGGGCTCATATACATAAATACTTTAACTTGACTTGTTTTTATTTTCCTCTCACTCTTCTTGCTGCTACACAAAAAAAGTCAACTGCAGTTAGAAAACTCATAAAGTTTAGTAAAATATCGAAGAGCATGTTATTTTTTTGTCTTCTTCATCTGTGTCGAGTCTCGAAAACTCGAAAGTCGTATCTTGTCTTCCAAAACAAACGTGGTGATGGTGGTGGTAATACGGGGGAAAATGTTAAATATTCCTTTTTCGACCATGAATTCCTGCTGAGAGATTGAGTTTTCTGTTTATGATGATGACACGTGAAATGTGACAGTTCAATCACTCGCACACACTTGACTAAACTCCGTCGAGACGAGAGAGAGAGAGACGACGGGATTTTTCCCTTCTTTGTGTGTGTTGTTATTGTGAGAGTGTCTAATACCAACAATCAAACAGTCCGCAAAAAACTCCGCTACACGAGAGACTACTTGAACACAACAGGAGTGTACTTTGTAATTTATTTCAGTCTTGTTATTTGACGGTACGGTGGTGGTGGTAGTGGGAGGAAGAATTTTAAAATGAGCAAAGTCATTGAACGATGAATAATAATGACTTGATAATAAATAAGTATGTTACATGAACTACGTGTACAAAACGCTTATAGCTGCTACCGTTGTTGCCGAGTGTATATATGCATATGTGTGTGTAAGGTTAACAATTTTAAACACTTTTTAATATCCTTTTAATTTGTTTCTTTTGCGTAGGGGGGTTAGAGGGTTTTTATTATTATTACCCGTATCAAGGGAATTGGACGTGCATCAGTACCTAACTGCACTTTTCTCTCTCTCTCTCTCTGATTGTAAACAAGTGGAGTTGAGCAGAGTCTCTTTAAATGCATTTGCATATTATTAGCGTCATTATTATGTGCACACATTTTTTTGTTGGGAAATACTTTTTCAGAAAATAATCAAGTCGTAAAGAAATTCATGTCATGTCGATGTGTCGATCGATGAGAGCAGTAAGTGGTGAAACAAGCTGGTTAATTGTTGAAAGGTAATAAAAATAAAGTCAATATCAAAAATACCACCACACAGCAGCATCAACAAATATCGATGTCGTCGTAAGTCGTCGTAACCAGAAAAAAACCAAACAGGCATGATATCATCATCATCTTCTTCCCCCACTACTCTATTGCTACAACGCCGATATTCAACCGACACCAACCCATATAGTCCTACACCGTAGAAAAACAGTACAATTTATACACATCAAAATAAATGTACATTTATTTTTTGCGCGTTGAACTTTACTCACGGCTAAACGAACTGTACAATTTGATGGTGAGGGAAAAAATGTAGGAAATATAAAGCAATTTTTTTGTCCATATTTTTCTCTTCCGTCTTCTTGTTCTCACTTATTGAAATTATTGACTTACAAAAAAAAAAGAAAACAACTGCAGCTACTACTTCTACTACTACTACCCCATGAGATACATAAAAACGCGCATATCTCTCCACTCACCAATATTAAACACGCAGAAAAAGTGCTAAACATGTTTGGATTGTCTTAAATAAATTCCAATCCAGTGAAGTTCAGTCACAAAATTTAATTGCTTTGTTTTTCATTCAGGAAAAAAAGGAGGGGGTTATTTAATTTTCATTTAGCTTAATGAGTCGTACTTGTATGTCGCACCATTTATACACATCTTCACACACACAGTCAAAAGTTGTACTTTTCGTTGTTGTAGAGGTGCACACATGTGATATTTAGTTTTATTGTCGTTTTTTGGCTTATCTTAGACTTGGAGTGATAACCTTTTTTCTGTGTGCTGTATGAAGTCACGTTGGTTGTTAAAGGACTGCTGAGAGTGAGTTGGTTGGGAGGGCATTTTTGATATTTTTTGCGTGCTATACTGTTATGAAATGAAAACGATTGACGATAATATTTCATAAAGCACATCATCATCATCATCATCATCATCTGCAGCAGCAGTCGTTCCCAAGCAGTCTCCTCACATCCCACTCCACTTTAAACTTTTTATTTTTTGCTAATATTTTTAAGCGATGATTTTTACTGGGTTTATTGACAAGACATACCGTTTCATCAACAACCAGCCATCGAGCCATCTACAAAGATGAGACGATGAGAGATGAGGAAGGGAGGGGACCAGTACGATATTAACTACGATGATGATGACAGCAGCTGCAAACGTGGAAGAAGGGAAAATCAAATATCGTCTTTTCTTTACACGGAAAACCAATATCCTCTCGATACGGCATATCTTATCTTCCACATCAAAAAATGCATTTGCAATACCTATTTCAAGCTTCATCTTTCCGCCAACTAATACCACTAAATGCCCGTGGTGATGATGATGATGATGATGCCATTTTCAATAATGCCTAAACAACGAATTGATTATGGTTTGGTGACACACGCACCAAAATTGTGTACAATATGGGAATGTATTTACTACCACTGCATTTCATTGCATTTGCCCGGACTGACTGAGATACAATGTTTATTTATGTAAGCTTCCTCCACACACACACACTGCTCTTCTACGGTTGTTGGATCGTCGTTTGACTTTTCTCTCTCTGTTGTTGTTATCATCTTTGTACCTCCTACAAGCTGCAGCGGAGAGGAAAATGTTTGAAATAAAAATGGATTGCTCGTTGTCGTCGCCGTGTGTGTGCTCCTTCTTTCTGTTATGTGCAGTAATAACACGATAATCATCATCATCACGCTCGTCGCATCATCATCATGATCATCATGATCATCATCCTAAAGCAAAAAAAATCCATAATGAACTCCTTTTTCTTTCTTTTGACTTTACGACGACGATGATGACGAAAGAGTCGTCATACCACTACTACTACCCCTGCTATTCTGTTGTTGTGGTTGTTGATCAAGATGACGGTGACGATGACATGACATGAGACATAATGAATCTACAGTCTTGTTGCATACAAAGAAAAAAAGTCAGCAGACATAAAAGATTATGTTTTCATCTCAACCCGTTTTTTTCGTCTCCTCCTCCTCCTCCTCCTCCCCACCATATTTACATTTTACATGTTGTACTATGTACTCCCGATGTTGATGAGCTTTTTGTTATCCCATTTATTTATCTTTCATTCTATTTTTCTTTAATAATCTTTTAAAAGCCTTCCTTAAGAAAATACATGCCTGCCCATTTATCTTATCACTTTTCTTCCTTCTATTTCAGCCTCTTCCTCCACACCACTTACAGGCCAAGTCGAAGCCCCGCAACTTTTTTAAAGAAGAGGACTATCTGCAGTGAACGCGAACTACTAGGAAAAAAAGACAACCTCATCTCATCTTCCGTCTCATCGTCGTTTTGGCATTACTAGAATATCTCATTATTATGATGCAATCATGGGATCATCATCACGACGCTGATCGTGCTCCCTTTTCCCCTGGCTCGCATCTTTTTACTCTCGTTCAATTTGCCAAAGAGGTAAAGTGCATCTTTCTCTTCTCCTCTCGCACCGCCGTCTCTTCTCTTATTTTACTTTGTTCATTTCTCTCTCCTCCTCTGACTCGTCATGTAAAAAAGGCTTCTTTTGTCTCTTCCACTTTCTGGCGTTGCTGCCGTTGCTGCTGTGATGCACAGTTCTATTATTATGCGTAGGTATTTAGACTACACACGACGACAACGGCATCATGCCATTATTTAGACTGATATATTGATAATATCCCCTCTCGTCGTCGTCCGTCGTACGAAGGAAAAGAAGGGTCGTGCAATCGTATTTAAAAAATCAGCACAAGTTTAAAAGCATAAACCTAAAAAACAAGCCATTTTCCACACATTTTACCTATATTTTATTTCTATTTTCAAACCAAAGTGTTCAAGAATAGCGTCTCCAACCTGTCTATTAATTTATCTTGTGTGAGAGTGTGTGTGATCGCGCAAGTATATATATAATCATTAAAGTTAAAATAAATACGTCAAGAAAGACAGTGAGAAAGATTAACATTTTTTGTCAATGTTCTTTTTTGAACAGACTTATTATTATCGTTATCTTTTATAATTTTCATTCATTAATTTTTCTTGTCGCGGCTCCTCATACATTTTTTTCTGCTAAAATAAGTAAAAAGAAAAAGGTTTTCGTTGAGTGCAGCAAAAAGTTGGGTTAATATCGTCATTGCTCCAAATTGCTGGCAATGCTGAGGTTGTTCGGAACGACACTCAAACACACACGAGCATTTACTTAGTAAAGAAAAAAGCTACACGCAGTTAACGTTGTCGTCGTAGGACGCACCACAACAACAACCTCTCATCATCACGAACACAACTATCACAAGATCTCGATCTGCTGGATCAATTTTTTAATTTTCCGCTGCTGGATCCTCCGACGCCTTTTCTTCTTCTTATCACTGCTGACAAATAGTGTGTTTGTACGCCAGTGTGTATTATTTTGTCAATTGCAAATTGCCTTATCATCATAAAAGTTTCCTACTTCCTTCATTTTTCATCATCATCGCATCACAATCGCAGTGATGATGATGATCAGCTCATTATTATCATCAGTTACACTAAGAGTTAAACAGTGAGTAAAATAGGTTCAGTAGTGAAAAATCATTAATAAATTATTCAGAGGAAGATGCAGATCACCATCATCACGAACAAGCTTTCTCGCTCGTCGTCGTCTTCGTCGTCGCTGTAACCTTTGACATCGGCGTTTGATTCTCATTCATTCCAACAGCAAGAGTAGTAGCGTTGTCGTTTTTTGTCGATACTGCTGCTGTTACTGGTGAAGCACATGTATACCCATAAAAATCAACATCAGCGCAGATTTTGCAACCCATTTTTTATTCTGATACTGGACAGTGGTGGTGGTGTAGAGAGCCCCCGTGAGTGAGTGAGTGGTGAGCGAGTGTGCCTTTTGGTGTTCTCAAGTGATTGATCGTTGCCATTTTCTGATTATCTGTCATTAGTTAATTATTACAGAAATGCGAGCTTTGTAAATGAGTTTTAGTGGTGAAGAAGGTGCAGGAGCAACAGAGGTGCAGTTTGTGGGATATTTCTTGTCTGGTGACGAGTGGAACAAAGAGTTGACGAGGATTTAACACAAAAAGATGTGAAGTGGACGTTTAAAAATATAATAGAGTTGCAGGTGCAAAAGATAATATTTAACGGTGCTGTAAATGCGGACTGGATTGTTGGGACATTTATTTTATTTTTACCTCGGCGGTCACTGTATTGATACGGAAGATAAATGAACTTGTTCCGTGTTCTGGCACTGGCCGTGCTGCTGTCGGTTTTGACAAGCATTGTTCTCTGCAGTGGTGACAATAGTTACACAGGTTCCAGTGGAGGGGCAGATGGAGGTGGGGGAGGAACGGGCAGTAGTGGTAATCATGAGATGACAAAAAAGTTGAGACGTTACAAGGTATAAAAAGAGCACAAAATCATACGTGAGCATTGAAAAAATCCGACGAAATACCTGTGGCCCACTTTAGGCAACAAATATGACACTTTTCTGTAGTTGAGCGTTAAAATAAAGAGATTATAAATTTTGGCAAAACTTTTCATTTTGTTTAGATTTGTAACGGAACAAGATGTAAATCCATTCGATCTTTTACTCCACCGAGTATTCTATTTGACATGGATTCCTTTCTGTACACACGATGGTCGAGATGGGCTCCATGCACCAGACATTGTACAACAAAGCGATTCAGGTTTCTTTCTCATTTTTTTCTATCTCCACAATTGCTGCTGCCATGAAAAACAAATAAAACATGCAAAAAACATGATGATTACAGCGTTACAAATTGCTTTGACACGATTGGATGCACTTTGATTTAATGATATCCCATTTTGCGCTTCTTTATCAGCATCATCATCATCTTAGATGTCTATTATATTACACAGTTGTTTACGGTGTTAGCGGTGCATGACTCTATGCTCGTTTGTCGCTTTTATATCTTGCTTCCTGTGTGCATGTGTGTGTCTGTGAGTGTGTGAACCGGCGCAAGCACATTTTGGCAAAATTATGCATTGCATACCAAATACCGGCAAACTGGTGGGGTGTCTGTTCTGTGCACTACTGTGTACATCATCATGATTTTTTGCCCGTTAAAAAATGAAAGTGAACTGAAATAGCTTTGTTTTTTAATTTATCTAGGGCATGTAAATTCCCCATGGTATGTGGGAACACCGTGTTGCACGAAGAGGCTTTCTGCTATCACCGCGGCACACATTGCGAGCACATTTTTGAGAACAACCAGAGAGATTTTCTGGCTTCTTCTGGTGGCACCGTGGATCAGCCGCAAAACGAAGACGGGGAAGAAGAGTATTTTGAGGATTACGTGGACAAAAACCAAAAGGAGCAACCAGGACAGCATATACCTCAAGAAAGTAAAAAAAGTCAAATGAAACGAGCATGATTGTGAATACATACCTACGTATGTATGATGATGAGAAATGTGGCGGCAACAAGAAAAAAATGGACAGAAATATTAATTCAACCGACTTTTTTGTGGGTTTCTAGGCCTACACTATAATTTTTTAGATAAGCCCGGGATTGGTCAAGCGAGTGAAACGTTTTTGGTGCCGCACGCCACTCACAGTCATGGCCATACAAGACCCAGTGTGGACTCTGCGGAACCTTCAAAGTCAAAGCCGATCATTGTGACCTCTGCTCGTGGCCCCGGCCCCAGTCCCATAAAGCCGGGGACAAACTCTGCTCCTTCCTCACGTCATCCTCACGTTCATCCCCACCGACATGGCCGGGGAAATCAGGCAGGCTTCTCGAAACCCCATGCGCCACCGGAAAAACCAAACATGTTTTTAGAGACCGTTGGACCCATTCCCTCATCTCCAGATATGAATGAAATCAAGGAGGATCACGAGGCCACGTGCGGCGTGGCACGTATTACTGACGGCCCAGGAAATTCCGGCATGGCTTTGCGCATTCTGGGAGGTCGGGAGGCAAAGAAGGGCAAGTGGCCTTGGCAAGTGGCGCTGATGAATCGAATGCAGGTAATAAAATGGAATATAAGTCAAGTTAAATGTTTACAAACAAAAAATTGCATAATGCCCCAGATTTTATTTTTTCGGGTCATTCATTCCCCATTTTGACATTTTCTGTCATTTGTCATTTTTTATTATTTACTTATGACTCATCAGGAAGTATTTTGTGGCGGTACTCTGATTGCACCTAGGTGGGTGCTTACTGCAGCCCATTGTGTACGCCGAAACTTGCGAGTGACCATTGGTGAGCATCACTTACATAGACACGATGGCACAGAAAAGCATTACAAGGTGAAAATTTATGATGGTTATTGATCTCAATTTTTTATGTATTGCGGTTTGTTTATTTTTTTGTTGAATAAGTTTAATTACTCGGTTGCACTTTGCGTATTATAGGTTCAGGCAGCGTTCATTCATCCAAATTATGACCGTGAGACGGTTGACAACGACGTGGCTTTGCTGCTGCTGCCAGAACCTGTGCCAACAGCTGCGGGTTTGGCATGTCTGCCGAGGGACAACCAGCCGCTTCCTGCTCCAGATACGCTGTGTACGATACTGGGATGGGGAAAGCGAAATCACACGCATGTTTTTGGCACGACAGTGTTACACGAAGGAAAGGTGAGATTTGTTACCGTCTTGCGTATATTCTTCAACACAAATAGGAGAAACTGTGAATACTTAACACCTAATATAATGGTAATCCCAAAATAATGTTTATTTTTTTGGCAGGTGCCGATCGTAAGCAATTTAGAGTGTCGCTTCCGATACGGTCCGCGCGACATTACTGACAACATGTTTTGCGCCGGTTATCGTAGAGGAAATGTGGACTCCTGTGCAGGTATATTAATATTTATCTGTGACAGTTAGTGTATAGTTACTTCATAGTTATCTATGATATTATCTGTGTATCGTATTATCTTTAGGTGATTCTGGGGGACCAATTTTGTGCACAGATGAAAACCGGTAATATTAATAACTAGAAAATTCTGCATAATAACTTGTATAAAACAGTAAACCAAACTAAATATTTTTATTTAATTATGACAATACGCAATACTTACCCCAGTAATCCTTATTAATGACTAAAAAACTATCTATGTTGGTGTGTGTGTACCAGTTTTCATAATAATATACATAGGTGGACGGTCTTCGGGGTGACCAGTTTTGGGGATGGCTGTGGACGGAAAAACAAGTTTGGGATTTATGCAAAAGTACCCAATTACGTGACGTGGATTAAAAAAATCATGCGAGCAAATGAGTTTTACGGATGAGGAGTTTTACTACTGGTATTGCAAGAGCAGTGCATTGAGGAAGGTTGTTGTTCAAAAAAGTGGAATAAAATATTACCAAATGATAGGCAATTTAACATTAGCGGCGACTCACAACAAAAAATGATTTATAGTTTTTGGTAGATAAGTGTTTCGACAGTTATTTGGGTTGGATGGATGATGATGATGTTTAAAGGCGAAGTCGACTGAATATAGTTTCGCGCTGTTTTGTAAAAGGGTGATGACGATGATGAGTGGGGGGACGCGTCACAAACAGTAATTTTTTTGAGTACTTTTAATTTACTAGTTGCTCTTATCGTTACAAGTTATTTACTCGTATAAGTTAATTTATTATCTTGATTAATTTTTGACACACAAAATTTACAACAGAAACTTGTGTTCTTATTTTGATCAAGAATGATCACACAAACAAAACATAACAACCACAAAAAAATTGCCATATTGTACCAACCGACCGCTGCCATTTTAACCAGTATTTACTGTAATTAGATTTTTTACAACGCCATCAAAATTTATAATGATCGTAACTGTAGCATAATCTAGTTTATCGTTTTGCTTTATTTATTATTTAAAAGTGAAAAAAACGTATGCTCGTCGTGTAGTAGTGTAAAAGTAAGATTGTCTCGGGTTGGGAACAGATTACCAGATGAAAGTCGTAGAATAATCTATATTTTTTTCTTGTTTAAAAGGACTTTTGTCTCTTTTTAGTAGAACATTTATAAAAATGTCTCTAATTAATTATCTACTATTCTTTGACTTTTCTTAGTTCTGTTATTATTATCAATTTATTATATTATTGTACTGTATAATGTGAGCTATAGTGAGCCATTTTACTGTAGTGTAGGTAGGAAATGTGTTATAGGCTATAAACTTATTATGACAATTTATTGTTAACCTTGTTAAAATATATTTGGAAGGGTTGGATGATAAAGTCTGAAATAAACATATAACATGTCTTTTGGAGAAATGATGAAATGTCCACACTGATTTGTAAACATCAACTTGTATGCCATTTTCCCATTTACTTGGTAAATTAATCCATAGGTGGTTCCACTCTCTACAGTTTACGACTACCTAGATAAGCGTGTAAGGTTTGCACAAAAATTAAAAATTACCCAAGTTTTCTGCGTANACTTGTATGCCATTTTCCCATTTACTTGGTAAATTAATCCATAGGTGGTTCCACTCTCTACAGTTTACGACTACCTAGATAAGCGTGTAAGGTTTGCACAAAAATTAAAAATTACCCAAGTTTTCTGCGTATAAAGATCCACATAAAGACTTTCAAAACACCCACATACAAAACAAGGTGTGCAACCGCTGAGGTACTACAAATTGAAAGTAGTTTTCAATGGTTACCCACAGACATGGTGGCTGTTCTGCCATCCAAAAAAGTTAACAACGACTTACCAACCACTGAATGCAGTATTCAGTAGGCAGCATTTTCTTCTTGTCGCCTTCTGTGAGTACTTGGTAAACAATAAAATTGTGAATGCAATAATAATTTCAACTGACTGAGGCATATGGGTTGGGCATAGACAGTGCATACTTAATTATTTTACAATGAAATGTTATTCATTATTATGAGCTGAAACACATTTAAACAAAGCAAAATCAATACAAAAGGATACAATGCAAAAAGTATTGAGGTAAAGCAAAGGTACATTACTGATATATGTGGTTCTGTTGTTGGGTTAGTACTTGCTTATATGCAAATTGACAATACTCCTGCTCCTGGAAAAAGGGAAAATTTTATCCGGCATAAAAAATTGCAAGAATCGTCCCTCAGATTAGTGGGGATCGGCGAGTACCCAAAACATTAATGAGCCTCAATCGTCCCTGATGCTATTT
>JAHZNB010001698.1:0-17741 GCA_027744295.1 Callyntrura guangdongensis
ATGCTAGTAGTGGGGATGAAGGGGGTGACGAGGAGGAAGATGATAGTGGTGGGGATGAAGGGGTTGAAGAAGACGAAGAAGATGGTAGTGGGGATGAAGGGGTTGACGATGAAGAAGACATACGGGACGAGGACGACGTTGAGGGTGATGATGATTGGATTGGAGAAGAGGGCGGGGAAGAAGATAATCAGGGAGATGATGGGTTTGGGGATGATGGAGAAGAACAAGAGGGGGACTACGAGCAAGAAGAGAATGAAGACGATGCTGGAGAAGAGGAAGAAGATGATGTTGGGGATGAGGGTGTAGAGTCGTTGGGGGATGTGGATGTGGAAACCTGTAGCGAAGGGGAAGAGAGCGCTGACGATGAAAGAGAAGGGAGCATTGGTAATGAGATGGGAGAGAGTAGTGGTGATGAGGGTGAAGGGAATGTTGGTAATCTGGAAGTAGGGTATGATGGGGACGCGGGGGAGAGGGATGTTGTCAATGCGGGAGGGGGACATGACGAGGAATCCGTTGGAGGAGAGGAGGAAACATCCAATGACAGCGAGTATAGCTTGTCATCTGATCAGACGGAGGAGGAAAATGATTCTGAAAAACTTGTTCCACCCATACGATATCCGTGCCCAGAGTGCAACAAACTGTTAATTACGCAGTACCACTACAAGCGTCACATGAAGTTAAAACATCGTCAGATTCATTTACGTACGCTGGTACGACGTCGACAGTCGCAGTAGGAGGACGTCACTACTCCAATTGTAAGAAAGGTGGTGGTGGTGGTGGTGGTGGTGATGATATTGATGCATTGCTACGCGCACTTTCTTATGTGACTTGGAAATTGATTTATTTTATTTTTTGTGCGATTTGCATTTTTACTCCGTATTTTCATTTTTACAATTTTGTACTCTAATTGTCATTTCTAAATAGTTTATATGTTATTCATTCTGCTGAATTGAATATAATACATAAATACTATAATAATCGTTACAAACGGTTTAAGCTTTAAATTTGATAAGGGAAGTTGAGTTGGGGACTTTTATTTACGTATAAAGCATTGAAGAGAATACTGGCATGCATTAGAATGCTCTTAATTACACCACATGATGAAAATGGAAAGGTTGAAAGTGATAACAAGAATAAAGAGTTGGTGATTTATTAATTTTTGTAAATGAAAAAAAAATAGGAAATAATTATGATGACGGTTTTGTTAAAATTGCTTTTATACAGGCGATGATGATGATGGTAGGATGATGGATGAATGGAATTTGAAGTCCAACTTAAAATGATAACTATTAATTTATGTTTTTGAATAATTTTAGTATTTTTTTATTGCAAAGTAAGAAAATCCTTTAATTTTGTTACAACTTACACAAAAATGAAATAATTCCTGTGTCAAATCAACCCAACAGCATTGCCAACCAAGTAGTAGAAGAAGTTACAGAATTGAGTACTGATTAAATATAATAATAAGTACAAAAGTTATGTTATATGTTGATACATTTATATGATGAAACACTACCCGAAACCTTGAGCACCGATATTAATTTTTAGATAGATAGGCGCCCAGTAGATTTTGGGCGAGGATTTATTCGCAAGAATAAATGAGTGAACAGTGAAAAAGAAAAATGCAAGAAAGTCTAGTACAGAGAGACGTGTACAAGCGACATGACATGACAACCTGTGCAACCTTACTTTTTCAAGCATTACGATTCGGATGCATAAAATTCTCCACGTGAAAAACAAGTACATTCAACAGGTTGGAAAAAACTTGTACACTCTCTTGCTCTGCAGCTTGTCCATTATTTTCCACGTTTGCATACTGTTCTCTCATTTCATCCACGTGACGATGGATCCGTTGGAAAAATTCCCGCATTGGATACTCGCCTGGAGGAGTCCTCGGAATAAAATTGCCTTCCTCATCAGTCAGCTTGACATCTTACAGTTGTCTCGTCATCACCGTTGGAACTATTCCCTGACACGATTGTACTCTGTTCCTCACTTCCCTCCTCCTCCGAAGAAGTGCCAGCTTCTGGAGACTCGTTTGCAGATGAGGTAGTGGCCCTGACCTGTGCTGTTTCCGAGAACGTTGACGACTTCTTCACATTCTTTACCTGGTTAGGAATTTCATTAAATCGCTCTATAAGCTGGAAAAAATAGATAAACTACAAAATTTTAGGTGTCACCTCCCAAACTACCTAGCCACCTTATTTTAAATTTTACTCCGTATATTATATTCATACCTCTGAACACTCCGGGGTTTGAAGCCACCCATTCAACACATTCATAGTGACAGTGTCGTCCTCTGGACGCTCTTTCAAATGAGCAAGTAACTTTTTCTTTAATTCAACCAGACTCTCTGATTCTGCGTTAGATCTCCCAGCAACAGGAGCAGCAGTAGTAGTAGTAGTAGTAGATGCGGCCGGACGGGAAGTCGTTTTCAAACCTGATACTGCTCCAATCAGAAAACCAAGAATGGTTTCTTTCCTTCGCTTAGACAACACGAGTCGCTGTTTGTTTTTATTCTTCTTACTCCGTGCAGCCACCCGCGGAGAAGGACGCTGTGATTTCTTGTCCGCCTTTCTAGGACGTACGCCGCTTATGTTCGACAATTTGTAAGAAGGAGCGGAATTTCGAGATGTCCTGTGGAGGAAAAAAGGAACAAAATAGAATGGAGTTAGCAGGACTACTTACTAATGGGGAGGATTAGAATGAGCTGTAAACATAAGCAGGCTTTTTTAACTTACCGAACAGGTCTGTCTGGTCCAAAATTGTTCATATCCTCCATCAGACTCCCATCACTGGACGAAGGTGGACCAACTGGTGAGGACGTATCTTGCTGATCATCCTCAGTAGCCGGAGGAGTATCCACGGTTACGAAAATCGGTGAGTCAGAAGTAGGAAGCTTCTTTCTCGAGTTCTTTCTAGGTTTCCCCATTTTTGTTATTCAAGGGCGTTGCCAACGTCAACTGAGAACTACTTTATCAATACCCGGGATGCTTTACCCTGGTAAAGAAAAATATTGAAAATAAATACTTGTTTGGTTACTTATTCTTCCCCTTGAGGTTATCAATTTATATTTAATTTATTAAAGACATTTATAAAATCAATATCAATTAACTTACTGCCGTCATAATAATTATATTAATATCAATATAAATAACTAACCGTTAGTTAACTGCCACTGATTCTCCGTAAATCCGTTCCTTGACGAATTAGAGATAAATATTACAAAGATTTAACTTGATCCAGATCTGCTTTCGGTCAGTTATAGGAAAAAGATTTAATCAGGGTAACTTGTAGGTTTTACGACGGTCAACAACTTGACTAATGGAGAAATTTTCCGAGTTGAGTCCTATTTATACGGAAATTTATGAGAAGGAAGAAAGGCTGTCTTGAACTATCTATGTGGTAGCAGAAAGGGAAAATTTTACTATTGCTGTACTCCGGAAGTGATTTGTTTGTGGGGAGCGTTTACGCTGTAATTATTCACTCCGACTACTACCAGCACTGCTGCTGCTGCTCGTATTCAAATCAGACAGGGAGTTGAGAGAAAGCGCGCTTTGACAAAAATAAACGACAAAAATGTATTCAAAATAACAATCGTTAATTGAAAATATTCACAATTTAAAAAAAATTCTTTGATCATTATTATTATTACGACTGTTTTTTTTTTTGCTAATTTACATAATTTTACGGAATTCGTAATATTTTGATGCACATGATATTTTGTTGACAATGAAAAGATTTAACCTACAAAAATAGGGACTGCAAATGTAAACTATTGAAATTAAAAATATATAGAAATTATTATATTTTCGGAAAAGTGAAAATTGTAAATTTTTTTAAAAAAATCATCTTTTTCACATTCTTAATTTTGGGCGCAAATGAAATTTTGGAATGTTGAGACCTCTATTTCATTAAATTAAATTAGCATGTTAATTTCCAATTTCCTGTCATCCATTCAAAATTGTTACCCACCCCGCTTTGAGTTGTTTCCCCAAAGGGCATATTATGACACCCCCTCTCTAGCTATTTGCGACGATATCTCTAAAATACCCAAGTTATGCCTGCATCGAATCTCTTAAATTTTTTATACATTCTCTCTTTACCGGTACCTTTGCTTAGCTGTAAGACAGGATTATCTGATAATTTACCGTTTTTCACTTCCTCCAGATCCTTCTCACACAACTCTGAAAATAGGGGCAATGGTAATGGTCCCTTTCACTTTTGCAAGTTTAGCTGGTGGCCAACCGAAAAATCTATACAAAAAATAGCAATAGCTTTTTATTGGAATATTTTAGTTATCGAAAATTCAGATACGAAATAAAAAATCCTGTACCACCTTCAATTTTCCCAGGTAACTTTCCAAAAACATACATAAAAACATAAGTTGACACAACGTAAAATTCAATTAAAATCCTACGACCACACGTCGTTACCTCCTCCTCCTCAACCGCTACACCCTACCAAGTACTCATGTTTGCAATCTCTCTTGTTATCATGATATCGAATTCTACCCCTCCTTTCCCATCTAAACGCCAATTTATTTTTAACAGTCATTTTACAACTTCCTTTATATCCACTCATTTCCGGAATAGTCTCGTTAGTTATTATGAAGACCACGCCCAACGCACTAAATACGACGACCATATGCGCTACCAAATAACTACATGATTGTGTTGATGATCGTGTCATATATGATGCATATGCGCCGTTGTCACCGCGATAGTAATTCTTTTAATGATGAAATAGTTTGTAATGCAGAAAAATTAATGATGTCAGGATTGTCTTCTTCCTTGTAATTAATTATCTTACGTTTTCCCATGCATGAAAATATCATTCAACTCTCAACTCTCTAATGCAGGTTTAGTGTTCGGAAAGCCTCGTTCGAAAAACTCTAGCACGACGTTGAAGAATATTTAGGATAGAAAAAAACAGTTTAATTGGAAATTGGCTTGCCAGTACCACATGCAAAATAGGTATGTAAATACGGCAACAACAAATCAACTCGAAAATTTCAACAAGACATGAGGACTGAAATATTATAATAAATTTTACGTCTCTTTTATTAAACTTTTTGGAATTATTTTTTTCCAGAGTTGACACGATGGAATAGTCAAATGAAAACTTTTCAGCATTTTATTTAAAAATGTCGAATTGCAAAAAGCTGAGTAGCTGCAGCCACTGAACCATTCCTCCTTTGCCAGTTTTCCGAGCCCGTTCACAAACAAGTTGACGAGCCTGCCATTCCGAGGAAAGAGCCTCGCGTACCAAAACGCGGTTCAACAAAGTGTTTTGTATTTTATCCACGGCCTGCGTTACTAGCGCCCAGTAACTTTCACAATTTTCACACTCACAGCTGAGTGCGTCTAAAGCATCACGGTGAGGATCGGAAACCGTGACCAGAACTGGAGCAGGAGCAAGAAGAGGGGCCTTGTTTTCAGCGTCGTAACCACGATCCTCGTCACCACTACCGGAACTGTTACTCTCGGTGTCCATATCCGAGTTGCTGTTGTTGTCCTCATCCATCTTCTCGGTGTCAGCACTCATCTTGCTCATTTTCATTTGGAAAGAAATATCCGCCGCTTTCTCCGTCAGAAGCCGCTTTAAAATCCGCGAGGAACACGGTCCACCCCCTCCCCTTAGAGGAGACGCCTTCTTCATCCCTGCATGGAATTCGGGAGACTTTTCAGATTCTAAACAAAAATCACAAGATAGTGCCGAGTTAAAACTTTAACGGCATCAACACTAGCACACCCTTAGCATCAGCAAAAAAACGGGTTTGAAACTTTCTAAAATTTCTCCCCAATTTCTTCACCAGAATTACTAAATTACCGTTATAACCTTACAGGTACAGTTACCGTTAAGTCACTAGTTAAATAGACTTACCCATTGATATTTTTTTAAATTTAGGAATATCTTTTTATTCCAATAATTTTTTATATTTTTGCTAAGCTTCAATCTGTTGGGTTTAAAGACGAAAGACAAAATAAGCCGAGCTGAGGCACAAGTAGGAGCGTATCATCATCGTAAAAGTAGAGGTATGTGTGTGGCTGTACTTGTTGTTGTGTGTAATAAGTTTTAAGCGTGCATTTAAAGGCAAGTACTATATGCATAAATATAGTTATAATTTCATCTTATAAGGATACGCGACTGGGTACATATTTTTAAGTTATAAATTTATCGCTTTGATTTGCAGTATCCGTCCGGGCGTCCGCAGAATAATATTCCTCGACAGAGAGCAGTGTGTACATGTAAAATACCTATCTTCTGTCTTCCTTAAATGACTCATGACGTTTCACACAGCAGCGTCTCAAGGAGTACAAAGGGGAAAAAATGTAACCCGAATTCGAAGGACTTTTAAAACGGTAATTACTTACGAGCAAGGCGAAAATAATTACTCTAATTAATTTAGGTAGATTTCCATGGGCGCAAATTTTAACTTTGAAGGTTCACATTCGTTATTCTTCTAGAATGCTCATTTTTTTGGTTTGAAGGATTCCACTAACATAATTTAAATAGTACATTTCTATATTTAGTCATTTTAAATAATTTATTAGTTCATGAGGTAGATGTTAATAATAATAGCAGACGTAAATGCAGTAGTAAATGTTCATAAAAGTAAATGTTATATTGTGTTGCACGAAGAGTAGCAGCAAAGGAAGGACAAAGGAATTGATGAATGTTAGTTTAGTACCTTTCTACACGGAGCAACATGCAAGCTCACCTCTCAAATGTCATTATTGAACGCCCCCTCAACATTCCAATTAAATTCCGTGTCTACATACATTCCACACTTGAAAATATCCTACGGTTACATTTAATAACTATATTCTAATGGAGTTCTCCTCGTTAATGCCTACAAAAATTAACATTGCATATGATCATTAAGATCATTTAAATATAACAGTAAACATGTCACACACATCGTGTACTACTAAAACATCATTTGCATTTTTCTATTTTCTACACATAAATCTTGTAAAATTGAAAATATTCCTCCCCTTCAACAGCATTTAACTGTACTACCGACTGTTATACAACTGGACTTAAGCTAATCTAGTTGGTACACAACTTTTTAAAGTTATAGTGTGTGAAATGTTTTTAAGCGCCATTTTCCTCATCATAACTCCTTTAACACAACTTTTTTGCTTCCTTAAAACAAAAGCAGTTTTAGCATGCCAATTTTTAAATCAACATTATTTACCCGCTGTCAGCCATCTCTGTGATAGTTTCTCTTCTTTTTGGCGTGTTATATTTAAGCCTCACATTATACATGATGAATAATAAGTCTTACATGTGCAAATGTGGAAGATGCATTGAAAAAAAGCTGAGAGGATAGCGACGATGGCTACGTGCAAAAATTATCCACCGGAGAGAGCCAGTGTGCCGTTGAAATGGTGTATGGCGCTTTGTTGGTGGTGGAGAGGAGAGTCTAAAACTTTGCTACTACATATTATGCAAAGCAGAAGCAACATGACACAAGTATTTTTTGAAATGTATAACTTGCTCCTCTACCTTCATTCTTGCAAGTTATTCAATTCCTACTTCCGGTTTAGGTGCATATAATTAATCATCATTGCCTTGATTAAATTTCATTTAAATTTCAATATTGCGATAGGGAGTGTGTTTATATGCATTTCACAACTGTTACTGCTAATTATGCAAATACTAGGAAAAATAAAATCCGGGTATTGATGTGTTGGATGGAGTGAGTGTGGGGATTGGGATGACGACGACAACTATATAATACCACTGACAACTCATCACTGGCGTCCACGAGGGAGTCGTGGCACTCGTGCATCGTCGTCGCTCTCTGACTCTAAGCTTGTCTAATTACTGAGAGGAAGGTGGTATAAAAAATTCGCAGTAGTACCAAGTAGTAGCATCACTAGTCGTACTACCAACAACAGACCGAATGTAACGTCATTATGGTAGGATTTAGACGTAAAGCGAATCATTCGTAGTCTATAAACAGAACAACTATCAGCAACACAACTATTCATTGTATTGATCATAGTAAGCCCAAGAGATTAAAACCACGTGACTTCAATTTTTTATGTGAGAGTCAAGGTTACTGTCAACGTGAATGTGAATATGTTGTTATTGTTGTAAGCGGTAATTTGATAGCTGAAAATAAATTTATTCTTGTTTTTCAGGCGGTGATAATCGTACCAAGAGAAATCGATAATCATTTGAATAATTAACTTTTGTTAAATAAAGACATTGGGGGGATTTTTGATCTAAAGCAAAAAATGGATAATAGAGAAAATGAAAAGCTATCTCAACGACTCACGAGGCAAATTCTAGAATGTTTGCAGCAGTGTCTCTCTGATAGCGAGCCCCAGATGCCACTGCCCTCCAATGTCAACGTAACCATTACCATGACAGCCAGTTCGCCAATAATAACCGGGGAAGTAATGCGGAATGATACATTTTTACCACCACCTCAACCCCTTCGGCGCTCCACTAGAATCGCAGAGAGACGAAAGAGGAAGAAAAATGCTGAATTTGGAGATAACGCAAGTAGATAACCAGGGTGAGACTGTCGTGACGACGAACTTCGAGCAGAGTGCGGACAGCAAAGCTATTAATTCGGGTATCAACAATGATGCAGGTGGAGGTGCTTGCAGTAGGGAAGAGGAAGCAAATCTTCCAAAAGATTTAATTGCCCAACCATCTCGAAAAATTACCAAGAGTAATAATGTAGACGTAAGTTGTATCCGCAAATACACGAAATTACCACCAACACAGTAAGTGATAATTTTCAGTTAAATAACCGCTCCTGTATTTTTTTCTCCCCTACTAGATCGTGCCGCTGAATGACACCAGCCGAATGGAAGATAGTGATTTGAGGGATCGCAGTGTCAACGTATCTTGTCAGGTGATTGGGAACAATCTCACGGGGATGATGTCACGGGAGTCGGTTTCGTGGCTAATTTGTCTTCAAACGGTATTTTACCGACATCTGCCAAACCTTCCCAGAGAATATATAACTAAATTGATGTTTGATTCTTCCCATCGCAACATTGTTCTCCTAAAAGAAGATAAAGTAATTGGAGGTGTGTGCTTTCGGGATTTTCCCAATCAAGGATTTTCGGAAGTCGTCTTTTGTGCAGTGGAATGGAATGAGCAAGCAAAAGGCTATGGCGCCTACTTAATGAACCAGCTTAAAGACTACCAAGTTTTTAACAAGGTTTTGAATTTGCTCACGTATGCGGATAACGCTGCCCTTGGTAAGTTCAAGCGAAGGAAACACTAGATGATAACCTGAGACTTCCCTTGAAGCGATTCATTAAAGTCACGTAATTATCTCTCATTTTCTAATTATTTATTTTTTTCCAGAATACTTTGCAAAGTTGGGATTCTCAGAGAATATAAAGTTGAACAAGTCTCAATATTTAGATTTCATTAAGACGTACACTGGCGCGACGCTGATGCACTGCGAGCTAAATACTACCATCAATTATAGCATCTCTTCCCAGAAAAAGCAGATGATGACTATTATGAACTTGGATTGCCCAAAGCTTCACGACAACAATCACAAACGTGGTAATATTCTCACCAACGTGGATCAAGAGCTAAGGCTGATGAAATTATATAAGCAAATACTAAGGTCAGTCAAGATACATCGCTGGTCATGGCCGTTCAAAAAACCGGTTGATAGTCAGCTGGCACCCGACTACTATAAAGTAGTAAAATTTCCAATGGGTAAGATCTGGGTAGCTTTGTAAAATGTTGTAAAATATCATACAAATAAAATAATAATCCCTTTAACACAAAAATGTTTTTTAATCTTTTTGCAGATTTGGCAACCATGACGGAGCGGTTGGGTAAAGGTTTCTATGTCGATCAAGGATCTTTTATCTCTGACATGAGGCTAATACTTTCCAACTGTAGACAATACAACGCCGAAGACACGGAGTACTACGAGTGCGCAAATAAACTGGAGGTTTTTTTTAAAAACAAGTGTCTCGAGCACAACATCATCAGTTTTAAGCCGGAAAATTAAAATGTTAAATGCATTTTGTTGTCCATTCTTTTAGATGCAGATGTTTTAACAATGATTTCTTTTTATGGATTTTTAAAATTTCCTGTGTAGTTTCCTAGTAGTCTATTATCTTTATCATTATGTAGAAATGTAGGAATTAGATTAATGCATGGCTTGTGTGACATTTATGAATATAAAATATGTACACGACAACAAAGACGATGATTTGTGCTTAACTATATATTTCCCCTTTTTACTAACTATCCGCGTTTAATTAATAAGATGGCCTTGCAACATTGCAATAAATATAAAAACTATAAATAAATAAACAAAGGCCTATTTAATTAAATGAACCTCTGATTATATTTCATGGTCAACAGCGTTTTATCTTGCTACAGAGTTTTCAGATTTAGTTGAGAGGCGTATTTAGTGTGTTTGTATTTTTCATTAGTTAACTAGCAAAAGAATAAAAAAAATCAAAGAAAATGTACCAATTGAGAACGCTAGTCTGTATTTATATGACGCTGGTGGTGGCTTGTCGTTTTCACGTAGGGGTTCTCTCTTGCAATCCTCCTCATCAATATCGTCATCAAAAGAGACATGAGGTGACGATGTTGGTCCCAGCCAAACCTCGCAACAACTCTATCACCCCTCCTCCTCAAGGATTTGAATGCGCCCAGTTCTACGCCACGTACGTTTCCGAGAGTATCCCTCCATCTAGTCAAGACGCTGCTACTATCTTCTCCAGAATGCTAACAGCTTATCAACCGCTGGCAGACCTGAAAGTAACCGTGCTCCGGCGTCTTTTTCGTCTATGTCGAAAATTTGAGTACCCTAAATTTGCAACAGACTTGGTTATTTTCATTCCGGAATGGTGGACTTGTGCCCAACTTCCTGCAACCCAACTTTGTGGAGTAATCATCTCGAAACGGGTGAGACCGGGACGGGCAGCACGCAATACTAACAACTGTACAGACTTGTTTCACGGTAAAGTAACGCTGGCATCTGTGGCGGCACTTTCATGGGGACTAAAGAGCCTTGTCATTCAACAACCTCACAAGATTCGACGGACTTGTCAGTCAGAAGTTGTCATTCCTCGTTTTGGACCATTTGATCGAATTAACGCAACAACAGCACCAAAGTAGCGCAGTCTTTGTGAAATCAGGATTGACGACGGTGGAGTCCAAAAAAAATATATGGCAGGGAGGAGAATGCAGATTTTAATTAGGTTAAACATTCATGTTAATTTAAGTTGTACACGGATGTAAATTGTTAACAGAAAAATTTCACTTCAATTAAAATACCGTTTGAATTTACCGTCTTTTGTACAATATTTAAACTGTTGATAAAATAGAACACCATAAAGGCTTTTCTTGACGTATCACTTAATTTCTGTCCGTATTCCGTAATAATAATTTGACTGTTATAGTGGCATATCTGATAAATTATAAAAACTAGAGCTTACACTAATGTATTTTAATTATTTTGTTGTGTCCGTCATTTTTAATTTCGACCAGCTACTTTATGGAAATTCTCATGACTTTTCCTCTTGGAAACGTTTGTGCAGTTAAAACTCTCTTGAGACGTGTCATTAAAATTACTTTAGATAGAAAAAATTGGTGAAAAGAGAAAGTAATTTTTAGCAATGCATATGCATATGTCATACTATCATCATTACTCTGTCAAAGTTAATACTGCTCCATTTATTCTTAAGTGAATTCATAGACTGCGGAACTAAGGGGGGAGGGCTAAATCCTCCGCTGAAATTTTACTTCAATATTACAAGATAGGATTCCTCCCTTGACCCCCGCTGTTCCGCAGTCTATGTAAGCGATGATCGAGAACGTTGTTAAAATGCCAACAAATTAACCAATGTAATAAAAAACTCAAATGCTTCTCATAGTCTGCTCGCTAGTAGTAAACCATTTCATGAAATAAACTGCTTATCATCTCATCCGCTTTCACGCAAAAATTCATCTACTTGACGACAATATGAACATAGTAGGAACAACGGAGTATGTACTTCTATTTGGAAATCAACTAATAAATAGATATAATTTTCGTAACGAGCGTTCTTTCACTTAAAATCATGGCCGGCGGAGCTGGGGGGATGGGGAGATTTATCCCCCAAGATTGGACATTTTAACATTACAGGATAGGGAGCCACGTAAAACCTTATACATTACAAGATAGGATGTCCCCCCTCTTGTCCCCCCTGGTCCGCCGTCCATGCTTAAAATAATACAATTTCATTTACATTTGAGCCTGAGCTAATCGATAATTCATATCTTCAAGGTCAACAGTCAGACTCGTCAGGTATCTCTGGTTCCAGGCTATCATCTTGGTCTAGTCTGATGCAAAACTTCTTTTTGAGTTCGGGTGGAAATTGCATGCTGCCAAGCAAAAACAGTTGACTGTGATCTAAATAGATGGTTTGCAACCGTTTGTCTTTCGGGATGGGGTCATTACTCCTTTTCCAGCGTTTGTATATGATGAAAACGACTCTGAGGAAAACTATGATGAAGACTTCACCCAAAACGACGCAGACAATAATCACAGTGTAGTAAAGGTATAGTTGTTCGGCAGAGGTGAAATAAAGTCTTTCTTCGTAAATAACAGCACCTTTCGTCGTATCATCATCTCCACTGCCCCAAAAGAAGTTGTTTATTTTCCAAAATATACTGGGCATCTGGACGTTATCCTGAGACAGATTTGTAACCGCCACCGCCAAACAGTTTAGAAGGGGAAGTAATAATTTGAAAGCGTTCAAATATCTTTTGAATGTCTCGCAAAGAATGTTGGAATATCTTGAGTATCTCCCAGTGTTCTAGAAGCTGATTTGTCCGCGGGCAAATAACGCTTACCAAAAAGCTGGCGTTCAAAATTGTCGTCATCGTGGCCGCATTATGAGGGACTATCATTTTTGGTACACTTTCCACATTAATAATTAAACCAAACAGTTGTTCAAGTTGACTTGCAAGTTGGTACCCTTTCTTGTTGCCTTCTGCCACACCCTTCCAAGGTAAGTGGGACAAGCAAGTCAACTTTTTGTGAGTTTGACACCAAATAAATTGTGACATTTGCCGCTTTCCTCCGAGTGATACCATCCATTGTGGACCACTGCAAGGACACCGAAAAAGAATAGTACGCTTTCGGGTAGGTTATCTTGTTCACTTCAAAGTTGTTGGAAATCAGTCCAGACTTGGGGTTAATCGAGAATAGCTGGTGCAGTGGATACACATCTCCTTCCACCGGTTTCAGGGTAAATGTCACCCTGGCAGGATAATTTAGCATGGATTTGTTATATCCAGTTAGCATCACCTGAACTAGCGGACTGCCTTGAGGATAACCGGGAGTCAGCGCGGCAGTGTACAGTGCC
The DNA here is from genome assembly GCA_027744295.1 of Callyntrura guangdongensis. Classification (NCBI taxonomy): domain Eukaryota; kingdom Metazoa; phylum Arthropoda; class Collembola; order Entomobryomorpha; family Paronellidae; genus Callyntrura; species Callyntrura guangdongensis. The sequence goes on from JAHZNB010001698.1 coordinate 13,368, forward strand.
TTAGCAAACCGCAAAGTTTTGGCAAGGGTATTGGATGGCTTTATTTGAATGACTAGTTTGTGCATTGTCGCTTGTGGTGGGATGCCTGCATCCTCCGCTTTCAGTAATACCGTGTAATTCCCGTCGAAACCAAGTAGAGGTCTAGTGCCAAACAAAGCCCATGTTTTTGAGTCATTTGGCTGAGTCGGGGGCTGTTCTTGTAATGTAAATAGCTTGGAACTATCCGCATTTTCATGCGGTATTGTCGTCACAGTAACGGCCGAGTTTGGGCTACCCACTTGATCATCTAGTATAATGATAAGACGTGCAGTTTTGTAAAACCTCAATCTACACATTTTATTACAGTCACATTTAAGTTTTTAACTTTCGTAAGCGAAGCTTTGCAAGTTGTTGCGATCACAATCATGTCTGTCTGTTTGTCTGTCGGTCTGTAACCTTATAACTCAAAAACTAATGTGGGGGTCACTTTAAAAATCAATGCATGACCTATATATTTTAATCCACATATAGATAGACCATACAAAGTTATAACGATTTACACAATTTTACTCAAATTGGTTGACCCCATGGACCCCCAGGGAGCGGCAAAGATTGAAATTTGTTTTGCCCATAACTTTAAAAACGTAAATTCGTTTAAGATGGGGTGTTTATTAATCGACTAAAATTGACAAGGGCTACAACATGTGTCAACATGTCATCTCAGTGACATCCCTTGGGGTAGAAACAAGATACCCCCACATATTTCTTTGACTTTTAACATAACAACTATAGCTCAAATTTGGTGCACATATACATTGTATGTATTTGTATGTATTTGTATAAGCATACCAAGTTTGAGCCAGATTGGTTGATAACTGTAGCTTCCAGTTGGGGTCAAAGGTCAATTCATCATGAGTTTGATGCCAGTTAAAGTTTACTTTGATTAAGAAGTTTGATTAAGAAGACCTCCATTGAAGCTTCCTCAAGTTATATATACTTTCGTAAGCCAAGCTTACTGGGAAGTTATTGAGATCGAAATTATGTCTGTCAGTCTGTCGGTCGGTCGGTCTGTAAACACTATAACTTCTGTTCTACTTGACATAATCGAACCAAATTTTGTACACGGGTACCTTAGATGAACATTTCTCTTGGGATTGAATTTCACCCCCAGATATCACTTCTGACCGGATATGTGGGGGTTACCAGGTCACATGCATATTTCCATAGTCCTCTTCATCGACCGTATATTTTCTCATGATGGGTCGACCGTACATTTTTTTTATGATGGATCGACCGCAAATTTTCTTATGATGAGTCAACCATATATATTTTCTTGTGATAAGCCGAACGTGTATTTTCTTATGATGGGTCGACCGCATATTTTCTTGTCTTGGGGGAAATTAAGAAGCCAACAAGTTTGTTCATGTATGTACATACTTGCTAAGTTGTGAGTGGAATCACATTTCGGCAACTCAGTGGAGTACTTACGCAACACATTTCTACTTCAACGGTTGTGAACAAACACAACAACAAATCATAGTACCAAATTTTTTCATGTCTAATCTGTACTATGTAACATTTTTGCCATGTCATGTCATCTTACGATCGCTTACGAAAGTTACATACCTATTTGAGTTTTACACTCTTCTCGTTAGAAAATACATTACCGTCGGTTATATAAAACGCCAAAATGGGTTGTTCTTCGGTAACGTTATCCCACAACATATAAAAGGAATTTTCCGTTCCATTGGCGGCTCCTTGGTCACCCCTCAATATAAAATGAAATTGAGGTGGTTGGTCATTAGCATCTTGAACATGTACGTAAACTACTTTGGAAACACTATTGGAACCATTGGCGACGGTTTGATTGGTACAAATGCCCTGATAGTTGTCAATTGCTGTGACATTCAGCTGGTAGCTATCTCTTTGCTCCCGATCAATCCCCCCAGAAACCCGAATACCTCCTGAGGAGGGGTCAATGGAAAATTTCCCTAGTGAGGAGTTTTCATCCAAAAGGTAGGTCACCTTGCCAAATGAATTCTGATCAGGATCCACTGCCTTCACCTGCGTGATTATACTTCCCACAGGTGTATTTTCCATCACAGAGACGGCATTAACCAAGTCGGTAAAAATAGGCTGCGTCTCAACAAAAACAGGAAAATATCATGTAAAACAACAACAGCGCTTCAAAAAAATTCCGTTTTTCTCAACTTTCTCTTACCGTATTATCGTTGACGTCTTGTAAATTAATATGAACCGGGACTGATGCGTGAACCAACTTGTCCGTGCCGTGTACTCTTGTCGTTGCTATGACAGTAAAGTTGTACCATTCCCTCTTTTCCCGATCAATCGAACCATTTACACGTATCGCTCCTTCCTTTGGATCAATTTTGAACGGCACGGAATTCTGCGGGGATTTAGAATCCACTTCGGGTTCAATGCTGTAAAATATTTGCACAGCTTTGTCATCCCCCACCGCAGTCACCCGAAGAACGTCTGCCCCCAAGGGAGAATTCTCTTCAATATCCGCCGTAAACACATCCTGTGAAAATGTAGGGGGCAAGTCGTTCACATTTGTGATGTTCAACAGTAGCCAGGCCCGGGCCATTTGAGGAGTATTGACCTCTCCCGCAATGTCTTCGACAACCACAGGAATCCGTAAAATGTGCCTAGTTTCGTAATCAAATGAACTACTACCGGTAAATACCACCCCAGAAACGGGATCGATAACTAGGTAATCTTTCAAATCTTTTATACCCCACCCCTGGCTACTATCCACCCCGTAATAGTCTAAATGGAAACGCAGGTCAGTGTAAGAGTCCGGATCGGAAGCCATCACTTGGGTAATTTTGACCCCGCCTGGAGTGTTTTCAGGAATAGTGGCGTTATAACAGTCAGAGTGTGAGCAGGATACGGAGGTGGCGGGCCAAGGGCACACCATGCTACTATTTCCAGACCTTCGAATAAGGACAGGGGGTTTATTATTCACGTCCAACACGGTAACCTGGACAACCGCTTCTGGCTCCGCTTTCAAGTTGAGTTCATCCCAGCACTCCACGTGGAGTATATACTGTTTTTGCAAATCGTAGTCAAGTTGGGACTTGGGCTCCAGCTTAACCACTCCAGATGTCAAATTAACGACAAACATTTTCGTTTCTAGTGGGGCTCCTGTACCTACCCTTGTAGACAATCGGTAAACAATGGAGCGATACCAAAACGAGACATCTCTGTCCTGGGCTGTTACTCGCACAATTTCCTCGTCACTGTTGATATCTTCACGAACTGTGACGTTGTACACATTTGGGTTAAATTCAGGGGTGCAGTCATTTGTATCCCGGAGGTAAATCGTTAGCGGGGCTTGCGTCACGTGTGGAGGGTTTCCCAGATCGCTTGCTTTAATGATGTAATGAATAGACACATTCAATGGAAACTTGGTGTCTACACTGGCGTTAGGGTAGGTAACCTGGAAAACACTTTCAAAGTCAAAAGCCCTTTTTAAAGTTATCACGCCACTGTTGGAGTCAATATCCAGATGCCCCTCAAAGTCATCTTTATCGGGGTTATCCGTCACCACATGTAAAGAGTACATAACTTGGCTATAATTTGTTCCAGGCTTATCCGCATCAAAGGCCTGGATCCGGATGTTTAAAGAAATATCCTGCTGATTTTCAAAGATTTCTGTTTCATAAATGGAATGTGAAAACTGGGGGCTGCAAACAAACCAAAAGAAGACCATTTGTCATGTTTCCTCTACAATAAAAAGCTTCTGTATTTAATCTCTTCCCTGGTAACTTGATACCTGTTATCGTTTTCGTCCTCCAGCTGTAGTATCAACACAGCGGTGGCGACATTCCCCTCACCCATGTTATCTCGGGCCTCGACGTTCATATAAATTTCCGGGTAATTTCTCTCGATCAAAAAATGACTTGGCTTCCAAATATCCACCTTGAATCTCTCTGCTTCTCTGAATCTCAACGACTGTTATTTTTCCAGACATCTCGTCTAATTCCAGGTAGGACTCTGCTAAACCCCAAAGTCTGACGTAACGCAAGCTTTGCTGTCCGTAAAATCCAGAGTCTTTATCTGTCGCTTGTACCGTGCCAACCAGCAGGCCCGGAGAGGGATTTTCCGGAATAGGAAACACATAATGAGATTGGGTAAAAACTGGAGGGTTGTCGTTTTCATCGGTAATAAAAACCGAAACATGTAGTTGGGTTTTGTTGCCGACGCTGTCTTTGGCGATGAGGTAAAAGTCGACTTCTAAAAAAACGAGAAGGATGTAATCCAAATGTACAACTACTGAAAAAGTCATTGGTTGTAATATGGAGAGAAAAATTGTGACGCCCCTTGGGGTCACAGGGGTCAACCATTTTGGTCAAACTTTACAAAACGTCA